>CM060959.1:23816615-23844115 GCA_030765055.1 Mantis religiosa | reverse complement strand
TGCTCTCACATTTCTTAGACATCTTGCAGGGGAAGGTGGGTGTTTTGAAAGGAACGGTTGACTAAAGGTGACAAAAGACAGTCGTATTCGTATTTTATAAGGTTTATTTACAAAATATGTTGTACAAAAGGGTGAAGTAAAGGATGGGACTAAAATTTGTAAACTAGCAGAGACTGATGCTATGTAGAATCACAGTGATGTTTAGTGGTGTCCATATCCATAGCCATGACCATAACTTGAGAGTCCTCCATAAGATCCCAGGGACAAGGAACTGCCATGACTTGACAGGGCACTGGAGGCAAGAGCAGCGGTCTTCAGGGCTTCATAGCTTCCAAGTGACAGAGAACTACCGCTACCATATCCGCCAAGGGAAAGTGATCCTCCGCTACCATAACCTCCAAGGAAACCAGAGCCGTAGAGACCTCCACTGGAGCCGATGGATGCGACAGCAACTGGCTGTGCTACAGGGACAGCAACGGGCTGGGGAACTGGGACTGCTACGGGCTGTGGTACGGGGTAGGGACGAGGAACTGCTACAGGCACTGGGTGAGGAACGGGTACTGGCACTGGACGGTTGACAGTGACGGGGTAAGGTCTAGGGACAGAGACAGGTACAGGATGTGGTACAGGAACAGCAACTGGACGAGGTACTGATACAGGATAAGGCTGTGGGACGGGAACAGGTACTGGTCTGTTGACAGGGACAGGGACGGGCTGAGGAACAGGCACAGGTACCTGTTGAGTGACGGTAGCTACTTGTACTGGTGCTGAGCTTACAGAGACTCCTCCAATTCCAAAACCACCAGAGCCAATGCCAATTCCTCCAGATCCTAGTCCAGTACTGAGTCCTGCTGATCCTAGTCCGCCGTATCCACCGCCGTATCCATATCCACTGCCGTATCCGTATCCACCCCCGTATCCAAATCCTCCTCCGTATCCAAGACCAAGGATTCCACGTTTGGTTGGCTGTTTGGTATCTTCACTCTGGGATGTGGAGGTAGTACCGGCCAGTGCCACGGCCAATACGAGGGATAGAACCTAAGAACATAGAAGGCTCCTATGTATCCCACATATGACGTTCAAATGTTACTAAACAGTTGTGATTGCTATTAGCACAGATTGCTACGTGCGAAACTGAGCTGTCATATGGTGATTTAAACAATTCAAAACAATATACCATCGTACAATCTTAAACAGAGTTTTCTATGTTTTCAACGGTTGTATGACATATCATTTCAAGTGCTCTGTGCTGTGCGATTTTTAAGTTACTATTGCGGATGTTATATAGAGATTGGCGTCTTTTACGTAACATTTATTCTAAACAATGTCATCTTTAATGGGTTGACAAGCCTAAATATATCTTCAAAAATGAATATTACTCTAAAATACGGCAAAATTGGGGTATTTTTTCATAACTCATATTTACTTATTAATTTCTTTGGGAAGTTAATCATGACTCAAAATTTTCGTGGAAAAAAATTAAAACATCATTGTAAGCTGCACATTTTTTTTTAGAAATTCTAGCCGTATATAAGCTAAGGTTTTTTATGGATAGAGTCAACATGAAAAATTCAATGCCATGGTCGGGATTTGAACCACAGATCTCCTGGGTTAGAGCGACTGGACGGGAACGAGGAGATACGTGGTTGAAACTCCGGCCGGGGCATTGAATTTTTCATGTTGAATATCAAAAATTATTTCTCTGTTAAAATGAAATTACTAAGAAGTTAAATAATAAACTGATAATGTGTGGTGATTCGTTACAGCTATATAAGGAAAAGAAAAGTTTTCTTGTGTCATCGTATTATATTTAAATTATCTTGTTAATGAGATCCAACACCTATCTTCGTTTAAGTTTCGTTGTAGTTACACTTAATAAAGGCATTACCTTTTCTCTGTAATAATACTGAACTGCCCGCCTCGGTAGCGTGGTGGTAGCGAGTCTGCCTCACGTTCAAGAGGTCCCGAGTTCGAATCTAGGTCAGGGTGAGTTACCTGCATAAGGTTTTTCCGGGGTTTTCCCTTATCCTGAAAGACGAATGTCGGGTAACTCTAAGCTGTATGGACCCTGGGCTCATTTGAGCATGATATCACCCGTTCCATGCATCGTCCGATATGACTGAACGTTGGATGACGTAAATAAAAGTGATTAATATGCTTTACACTATCTTGCCTTCTTGTTCTGGGCAATAAAAGTTTAATTTTTGTTACACGGTCCAAAGTCGCACACAAGCCAGAAACGGAATAGCATAAAGGTATATAATATCATCTGTTTAGGATTTAATTTGCTATGTATAATATAGAGTCCCCAAAAACCAGTATCAAAAACCTCCACACCATTATTATTACAGCACAAACTTAAACAAATAGAGACAAAAGCAAGTTTGGAGGAAAGAGGTAAATCTAATGGGAATTGCCAATAAGAAGCTTTGAACTCAAATGTTTCTTAATTTTTCGTAATTTATATGAGATAGTAGGTGTATTCCTAAGCGAATCAATTGTTTCGAAAAGTACATACTTGTACAAGAAAAATCAGAAATTAAACTATTTTTTCCATATTTAATTACTGCATTATCTTTCTGTAGTAAATATTAATTATTTCACAGAGAAAAACATTTCTACATGGTTATTTCACTGAAAATACTACTTTGAGATTCCTTCCAAAACAAAAGCAAGCCTAATTAGACTGCCATGAATTTCTAAACTCTTGTACAAAATATTCTTACACACCTTAGATATTCCTCTATGTATTTCATATTAATCTCGATAAACCTCGTAGAAATTAGCTTATTGAAATCATTCCTGTAAATCCAAAGGGAATGTAAGAGTATAGTAGACTTTTAGTGAGTCAATTGTTTTAGCCTGGTTGCTACGTGACTTTGAAATTCTATTTTCTTTATGTAACCAAGGAGTAACAACTGAATGACCTCTTGTTCGAAGAAAGTATAAACATTGGACAGTTCGGAGGTAACAAAGAAGATTTCGACAAATATATTTAATATAAATTGTGTATTTCTAAAGGATCTAAATATCTTTTATAGTAAGATTATGTCTGTCTCTTAAGTTTGCCATTTATGCAAATGCCATCCAAAACGAGTCTGAGAACATTATAAAAAAGTTGAAGATATACACCACAGTTGTAATGAAGCTGTTTTAAACTATATTTTAATCAAAATTATTGAAGAAATTGGAAGTGTCTTAAAATTTCAATATATGGGTCTTTTTAAAAAAATGCTTTTTCTGGATTACGGAACCTTGAAACTATATTGCCGCTAAAATGTTTGTGTCGAATTTTTAGGTGGAAAGCAATACGTTCCTTGCCTATGTACCTGTTAAAGAAAGTAAAAAGGTGAATGTGTCTCTATGTTTCTACCAATAACATATTTCAAAATTTAATATCTGTTAAATATTAGCCTCTTATTCAACTGCAGTATCATTAAAGATCGACACGAAAATTATCAAGTACATTTCCCACCCCAAACAACTCCTTAAATGGACAAACATTATTTACCTTTTCGTTTCCTCAAAATATGCCTCTATTATACTAGTTTAAAAGGCCACTTGCTTAAGATCCTTGATGAGCAATAAATTGTCTATTTTCAATTATCTGGGAGTATCTGTGAAGACCTTTTCATTTGGGAGTAAATTTATAGAAAATATTTGTAACCAACTATTCTGAACGGATTTTGAATAAGAGATAAGTTGCTACAGAAAAACCTAGATGTCTTTAAAGCTTACACTTTAACAAATCAATGTTTACGGGGATAAACATTTCTGAAACACTTCTTGTTAATCAATTTTAAAATATATCTTTCTTAAGGGGAAAGTTAATTTTTCCCTCTTGGCTATGTGACAGAATAGAATTTAAAAGTCATAGTAAAGTGACTAGCTCTTAAAATATGGGCGTAATTTAGGCCTACTATACTCCAATATTCCCATTGTATCTATAAGTAATGATAGCCTTCTGCAAATACTTGTATATATCTTGATTAGCGGTTTTCTTGTAATTTACGTTCTTCAACGTTGTCATATCGGACGATGAATGGAATTGGTGAAATGATGCTCAAATGAACCCAGGGTCCATAGAGCTTAGAGCTACCAGACATTTGTCTTTAAGGATAAGGGAAAACCCCGGAAAAACCTTATCTAGGTAAGTCACCCTGACCGAGATTTGAACTCGGAACCTCTTGAACGTGAAGCAGACGCGCTGCCACCACGCTACCACGGCGGACATCTTGATTAGCGTTAAGTAACTGTAATGATATGTGGCTTTAAGAACAGATTGTTTTAAAATGAGTTATAAAAGTCCTATTAATATTAGAATTAATTTCTTCCTGTAAAAAGGTCACATCTCGCCAGCTCACCTCTAAATTTGTAATATGCTTGATCTTAGAAACTGTTGTACTTATAGCAACACGGATATATACGTACCAACAAAGTCTTCATGGTGCAGGTATGGGAACAGTTGAAGTCAACTGAAGTGTTCTGATTTGTCTGGAGAATGCTTCAGTTTATATAGCAGTGGGGTAAGGATATCAATGGGTGGAACCGGGCGCGAACTTTCTCTCTCTGTCCCCAGATCCACAACATACAGTATGCCCCCAACTGCTTCCTATTGCGTAATGACAAGTTCTTTCTGATAATAATGCTAATTGGTCTCACAACTCAACATAATTACTGAAGTAAATGTCAATATTTTAATGCAAATTAATCTATGTCACATCTTAATAAAAACAAAATCGTAGATTATGTCCGTACACCGTTTCAGCTCAGTTCTTTTTGGGGGCGGAAATAGTACGTTAGAAGTAATGATAAATCACCACTAACTAAATACGTAAAATATGAAGTTATTAACTGTGAAGGAAATAAATATATACAAATATAATAAAACTAGGCAACAAAAAATTATTTTAGAATCTTTCGAGCACTTCATGAGACAATTCCTATTAATTTTGGGTTGAGAAAAACAAATATGACAATGAAACATCTGTATTAGCTCTAGTTTCTATGATATACACATAGTGGAAGTATTACATATTAACGGATTCATGGAAAAGGATACATTTTAATTACATACATGCTAACAACAATGGAACTGCATTTGATTCTTTAACTGGTAATTACATGCTAAGAGTTTTGAAGTGCTGGAAAAATACTTCGCAGACAGTCGTGTCTGAAGAGAATCATGTGGTGGCCTATTGACTTCGTCGTCTTTTAGCTTACCTCTTGTGATGGAGTTCCGCAGAATCCCTATACAAAGACCAACAATAATCACGCAGGCATTACTTCATTCCAACGGCCCTGATATCTTTGTTCCATAACAGAAATGTCCTGATGGAATCTCTCCCCAAGTTCATCACTAACAGCTCCACAACTAGAAGGGAAAAGGTCTAGGTGGAAGTGGATAAAATGGATCTTAAGGGACATGTTGCATCCTAGGTTACGGTATTTTTGCAGGAGCACTGTCACCAAATGCTTTTAGTTATCTCTTTTGCTGCCTAAAAATCCATGAACAGCACCCTAGAAGTCTCCCCAAGCTTCCTTTTCTTTCCCCTCCAAAACTTGGTCAAATGCAGGATCCTTTACAAGTTCTCTAATTTGTGGTCCGACAAAAATGTTTTCCTTAACTTCTGCATCACTTAATGTACCTAAATTTCTCTCTGATTGTGTTTTGTTATTTGACAGGTGTGCCAACTACAAAAAAGTCCCCCAAATTCAAAATCTTCACTGTTAAAAATGAAATGTCGCTTTATATTCAAAACTTTGTGGTCCGACAAAAATGTTTTCCTTAACTTCTGCATCACTTAATGTATCTAAATTTCTCTCTGATTGAGTTTTGTTATTTGACAGGTGTGCCAACTCCAAAAAATCCCCCAAATTCAAAATCTTCACTGTTAAAAATGAAATGTCACTTTATATTCAAAACAAGAGCTAATCTAACATTTTATGATGATTTTTTAGTTCAGCAGATGGAAATACATTAAATTCACTATTTTTAAGTCCGAAACATTTTCATTGTTACCCAGTGTAATTTGTAATTGACAGCTTCACTTATCTTATAAGAAATGATGAATATTTTCTTACAAATTTGCAAGCATGGCGATTTCATGAATACCTCATTCACGTCGTCAGCTTGAAACAGCTGAAATCTCGAAATCGCGATCCTTGTAAATTTGTAAGGAAACGGTCATCATTTCTTATAAGGTAAGTGAATTTTTTAGTTACAATTTATTATATTTGTATATATCACCACTACCTTTTAATAAATTTTTAAATTAATTTTCTACTGTAGGAAACTCTGCACATTTTAGTGTAAATTATGGGAAATTTCTCTGTCAGACATTCTTGAATTAATAGTAATTTAAGTTTGATGTTCTTAACAAAAGAAGATTGTCTAGAACTAAAATCTTTAAGGACCATTATACAAATTCGCTGCTCTTAATTTCACATAAACTTGAAATTTATTGGGTTTTTTTGTGCCACATATTAGTAAATAACACTAATTATAAACGGGTTGAATAAATGTTATGTGAAGTACAAACTAAGATGGTACAATATGTGACGGTTGTATAAAAGTGTTGAGATACTTCAATAGGGGTTGATATTCACTCTTCTTATTTTTACATTTTGCTATAATGGCATCTCTCTAGATTACAGATATATAGCGAAATTAATTGTTCTTTCACACTGCCCGTGTGTAGGTCAAAGTATGGAAAGATAGAGTCAGACTGAAAAATTCAATGGCATAGCCGGGATTTGAACCACGGATCTTCCGGTTTCCATCCAGCTGCTCTAACCATTGAGCTACTATGGTCAACGTGCTGACATGACATTAAATTCTCCAACTGACTCGTGTATTTTCCTGTAAACCAGTTAGGAGTTCTCATAAACACATGAGACAACTACCTTAATGGCGACTAACAACATGTAAATACTTTTAAGGCCCGGGCTTTATAGTTAACCACTATTATGTCAAACCGGCTATGGCAGTGAATACTTTTAGTCTGACTATATATTTCCATACTTTAGACTACACACGGCCAGTGTGAAAGAACAATTAATTTCCATTAATTGACCTAATAGTGGTTAACTATAAAGTCTGGGCCTTAAAATACTTACAGCATAGTAAGTCGCCATTAAGGTAGTTGTCTCATGTGTTTATGAGAACTCCTAGTGGTTTACCGGGATAAACACGAGACAGTTGGAGAATTTAATGTCATGTCGGCACGTTGGTCATAGTAGCTCAAGGGTTAATGCGGCTGAATAAAGACCAGAAGATCCGTGGTTCAAATCCCGGCAATGGCATTGAATTTTTCAGTCTGACTCTATCTTTCCATACTTTAGCCTACACACGGCCAGTGTGAAAGAACAATTAACTTGCATTAATTGACCTAATAGTGGTTAACTATAAAGCCCGAGCCTTAAAGTACTTACAGCATGGTAAGTCGCCATTGTGGTAGTTGTCTCATGTGTGTATGACAACTCCTAGTTGTTTACCGGGGAAAACACGAGTCAGTTGGAGAATTTAATGTCATATCGGCACGTTGACCATAGTAACTTAATGGCTAGAGCGGCTGGACGGCAACCAGAAGATCTGTGGTTCTTATCCCGGCTATGGCATTCCATACTTTAGCCTACACACGAACAGTGTGAAAGAACAATTAATTTCCAATAAGTGTACGTATTAAAGTTTCGAACTATAAAGCCCGGGCCTTAAAGTACTTACAGCATAGTAAGTCGCCATTAAGGTAGTTGTCTCATGTGTTTATGAGAACTCCTAGTGGTTTACCGGGAAAAACACGAGTCAGTTGGAGAATTTAGTGTCATGCCGGCACGCTGATCAGAATATCCTTAGTTCATATCCTGGCTATGGCATTCAATTCTCCAGTCTGACTCTATTTTTCCAGAGAAGTATGTTGAAACATATTCAAGAGTTGTTAATGTTTTTCAACTGGACAAGGATTGGTATGTGAACGAACCTAAGAGGCTTCACAATTACTCTGAACAGCTAGATGGTATAAGGAAAATGAATAGGGTCATATTAAAATGATACTGAACGGGAATAAATGTTATGTTTCTCTGAAATTGGAAATGTCATATAGACTAACTGATGAATCCAAGAAATTCCTGTCCTTGCTTAAACGAGGAATAGCAATGGAACAAATAGCAGATACTCCCGTTCTGCGATTTGGAACATCGCATCAGATTATAAAAAAGGAATGATTTGAAGAAGCTTTCAAAACAGACTGAAAAGGACAGACTGAAAGAACAATTAATTTCCAATTTTCTTGGAGTTGGTATAATTTTGATTCCCGGCCAGACGGTGGCAATTTCTCTTTTTCTCTGCCCTCCATAGAGTTGTTAAGTACAAACCTAAAATGCACTAGCCTACAATTTCAAAGAAGCAAACCCTGGAATGTAACCTTAGCAGCCAAACGTGAGCTACAGAACTTCCTGCATTCTTCTTTACTAAGATCCAACCTCCGTTAGTATCCTCTCCCCTTCCGGGGGATGCCCCATCAGGAATATACACACAAAAGATGTTATATAAGACTCCCGTCCAAACTTTGTCATAGCCATAGATCTACCTTCTGCCATGGATTTGTTCATTAAATCATTTCTATCGCAAACTAATTCAAGTGCAGTACTTTATTTATCCTTTTAAACAATGAGATACTAAAAATTCTGCTGCAAAAATGAGATGAAAAGCGAAAGAGAACTTGAAATGCAACAGTGAGCTCATTTACAGGTGTCTACTTGCGGAACGATGCTCGATTTTTATCTCTGTTTTCCCATGCTAGTCTCGATTCTCCTAAAACTGGTTGCCAAGTTACAGATGTTTATTTGCTATGACTGCTATAAATGGATCGGAATGTAGTCAACGGCGTTTACTACTTACGTGAGAGCTGTGAAAACCTACCGTGCAGTAGCACGAGGAATGGAATATCTGCACACCCAGACAGCTACACACTCCCATAAAATAATTGTGTATAAAAGACTGGTTTCTGAATTAGTTTAGTTTCCTGGTGCATTTCCATTACCCTCATTGAACTGTCGCATCCAGGAAGGCTCATTAAACACATCCATAGTACCATAACCACATGCCTCTCTCAACTGGCGATAAACTTCAAAAGATGTCACACCACGAAAATGGAGAAAACCAATATTTACACCCTGTTCTTGCAATGAAAACGTCATCATTTTAAGAATAAAAAAAAACAGTCCTAACTCTCGTCGCTGCCACTAGGATTCTATGCACTGTACAGTGCTACTATCTCTGTCATGCATTCACAAAAACTCCACGTTTATTTTAAAAAAGGGCAGAAGTTCCTATCTGGTCCCAGTCCTGAAAAATAAGAGATGTTATTGCTTGAACGCATGTTGTAAATATTAACAATAAGGACCTCATGTCTTACGCCCGCATTATTTTCTCTGTTCAGTCATACACAAATTATTCTCACAAACAGTTATTCTGCCTGCTACGAATTATTCAATTTTCAGTTTTGGATATATTATTTTATTACATATTTCTTTGTTGTATAACAGGAATAGGGAAATATTTGGCTTTAAGCGATTGTCAAATACTTTAAGAGGGGGAAATTTCGTTCTCTTTGCAGGATCAAGATGTACGGGAAGAATGATAGCTCTCCGTTTTGTATGAAGTATTTAGAAACACACACCTACAACAAATAGTACAGTGCGATCCATATAACCCTGAACCATTTCAATAGGCCATAACTTTTGAACCAACAATGGGACACAGGTGCAACTTTGGGAGAACATAATACACAATTGGGTGATTACATTACACTATTTACATCTCAGAGAAAATGTTGGAAGTGTCCTCCACCAGCATCTATACATATTTGCACTCGTCTCACCATATTCTCTGAAGCTTTACGGAGAGTATCCTCGCCAATGTTCCTTATTTCGGTGCAAAGAGATTCCCTGAGAGCATTATTGTCCATGGCCTATTCTTGTACACTCTATTTTTTTGGATACCTCCACAGGAAAAAAATCCGTTGATCAGGGTATGTGGGCGGGCACAGATCTTTTGTAATTCTTCGATAATAATGGGCAACAATAAAAAATTTTCGAGCTTAAAAATAGTGAATTTACATGTATCTCCATCTGCAGAATTCAAAAATCACCATAAAAATGATAGATTAGCTCTTGTTTTGAAGATAAAGTGACATTTCATTTTTAGAGAGCAGATATTAAATTTGGGGTAATTTTTTTGATAGTTGGCACACCTGTCAGATAACAATCAAAGAGAAATTTTGGAAAGTAAGTTATGCAAAAGTTAAGGAAGGCATTTTTCTCGGACCGCAAATAAAAGAACTTGTAAAGGATTCTGCATTTGAACAAATTTTGCAGTGGATAGAAAAGGAAGCTTGGGAAGCCTTCAAGGGCATTGTTCGTGGAGTTTTAGGCAGCAAAAGAGATGAAAACTACCAGAATTTGCTGACAGTTCTCCTGCAAAACTACCGTAACCTTGGATGCAATATCTCCCTTAAAATCCACATTCTCCAGGCCCACCTAGACTTTTCCCTCCTAGTTGTGGAGCTGTTAGTAATGAACATGGGGAGAGATTCCATCAGGACATTTCTGTTATGGAACAAAGATATCAGGGCCGTTGGAATGAAGAAATGCTTGCGGATTACTGCTGGTTTTTGTATAGGGATTCTCCGGAACTCCTTCACAAGAGGCAAGCTAAAAGACGACGAAGTCAATAGGCCACCTCATGATTCTCTTCAGACATGACTATCTTCGAATTATTTTTCCAGAAATTTAGAACCCTTAGCATGTAATTGCCAGTTTAAAAAAATGCACTTTCACTGTTAACTTGTATGTAATTAAAATGTATCTTTTTGTCTCAATCCGTTAGTATGTAATACTTCCACCTTGTGTATATCATAGAAACTAGAACTAATAAAACTTTTCATTGTAATTATTGTTTTTCTAAACCAAAAATTAGTAGGAATTGCCTCATGAAGTGCTCGAAATATTTAAAAATTATTTTTTGTTGCCTTGTGTTATCAAAGAAAGTAGTTCCAAGTTCCACGGAGTCATTAGATGTATGCTGGAAATAACCTTCTCTCAATTCGATGTCATCCAGCTGCTCCAAATTGTATTGCAGATACTCATATGAACTTCAGTGTCTTCAGTCGTATCAAAGAAAATGGGACCAACGATCCGGGAAGCTGACACTGCGCACCATACTCCAAACTTTTCATCATGCAGTGGGGTTTCGTGGATCATTTGGGGTTTACTGCAGCCCAATATCTGGTGTTTCGGGTGTTTATGTAGCCTGACAGATGAAACCATGCCTCATCTGTAAACCACGTTATGGAGAGAATGTGTGGACATGGAGTAAGAGCACCCCGAACTGATTTGTTTATCATAATCTGCTTCTTTCAGTTGTTGCACCATATACACTCTGTAAGGTTGCAGCTCTTTGACATGTTCCATATGATTACCCTGATTCCTGGCTCAATCGACACCACGATTTGTTTGGATAATTCAATAGCCTTCTGCGAACATCTGTAACAGATGACGGTCTATGTTTTCCACTCTCAGTTGTCTCCAGCTTTCTTACGAGCGATAAAATTGTTGCTTTTGTCGGAATATCGCCTACATTAAGTTCTCTTTGAAATTCTCGTTGTTGTTACCAAGGAATTTGTCTTACAATATGTTTTCAAAATGTAAACACGCTCTCTTAGTGAGTACTGCATGTTGGTGCAATGACTGCACATTTAAGACTGTCAATTGTCAACAATTTTCAGTGTTTTCACTTCTCCAAAATCCACTGAGAACATTGAAACAAATTTCTACATTCTACGAGCTTTCAAAGGGAACTGATGGCCTGTTGAAATGGTTCAGGTTTACATGAATCGTACCGTAGAAAAAGTTAATTCCAAAAAATGAATTTAACCTGAAATGTGTGCTTTAACGAGATAGAAATTCATAATCTAGTAAAGTTTTGTGTATGTTTTACCAATGAAAAAGCGTTGGTCGGGTTGTATGCTGTGTGAAAAATGGTAAAGTGTGACGTCCACAGAAAAGGCTTTGAAGAGGTAGCAAGCACAGCCAAGCAGCATTTAACATTCTTGCTGTACAGAACATTTCAATGTGCTTCTCTGGCGGCATTGTTTGCTTCGTGTATTTAGAGGACAAGTTTTTATTCGTTCTGCCTTTTGTATCCTTATAAAGTTAAAGTCAACAATTGTCTTTCTTGTTGAAGCGATACTGCTTTTAAGAAACAATGGTTCTAGAGAGAACTGCAAACAGAGAGATATATTAAATTCAGAGCAAAAGTTTAACTTACTTATTTGTTAATTTGTTCTGGTGGAATTAAAGGAATCAGTTATCCCATTCCACACCTTCAAGACTACAAATATAAAAATGAACCCAAATAAATGTAATAAAATATTAAAATGCATAAAAAATCTAACATTCATTCATTGCAGGCTGGCAGGCTGTTTGGAACAGCCCGAAGGGTGGTTGTAGAGAAGGGAGGTAGCTTGTTGCTCCTCGAAGTATGATGAACCGGATGCTACAGTCAGCGTGCACCGCTGGTGAATAAGTTAATGAACTTGGAAGAAGATAGGTAGAATTTTGAATTATCCAGACTAATATTGGGTAACTGTAATTTAGTTTGGGCTGGAATGGGGATCATATGGTTACCGGTAACGACCGCAAGACATGCGGGGTAACCGGTGTCGCTTTATGCGAAGCTCACGAGGTACATAGTCCCCAAGGGATCTGACTAGGGTGCTCTGATGATGAGGCAAACTCTCGAAAAATTTGGTGGCCCGACGCCTAATTTCATCCTCCACATATCGGAGGGATGAAGCCTCTTGACGTATTCTTACGGGGAACCTTATGCAAACAGAATAAATAATCCGAAGACATTTATTCTGTGCACGTTGGAGCAGAACTAGATGTGAGCCTGCGGCCATACCCCAGACTTCGCACGCATAGAGCATGATAGGGAGGACCACAGCCATAAAGAGGCGCAACTTTAGGGAAACAGACATCGCTGACCTAAGCACAGGTTATAGCGATGCTGCGGCACCACATGACCGATGCGCTTGCTCCCGGATGTGTTCCCGAAAAGTTAGGCCCTTGTCCAGCTTGACTCCCAAGTATTTGATAGAATTCTCCCACCTAATCCCTTGCCCAAAGTAGGTGAATATGGGGAAGTTGGCGGGAAAGCGGTGCTTGGTGAACATTATCGCTTGGCTTTTCTCCGTGTTATTGAACAATCGCCAAAGCGTGCACTAATCCTGGAGGAGGTTTAAATATCTTTGAATGGGGTTGAAGGTTCTGCGTGGGTGTCTGTTTGTGGAAAATAGCAGCACGTCGTCAGCATATTGCACTATGTTGACGTGCTGTTCAGTGGGGGGGAATAAAAAAAATCTAAATATCTTGAAAGCAGTTACTTATGATTGGGGCCGGAAAGTTTCTGACCTCAAATTTTCTAAAATTGAGCTATAAAATTGTTAAAACAGTAAGCTTCTCGTGCTTCAACCGAAACAAAAGACAACCAAGGCTACCTGTTAAAAAAAGTGACGAGAGGTGCGTGATAGCCCATTGTTTCGCAGTGTTCTCGATTTATTGTCATATGTAGCTCTGCTATATAGTACTAAACTGTGTGCATATGTAGCGTCCAACACGTGATGAATGGAGTTAGCTCTGCCTTGTTTAAACAGGATTGAAGCAGATTGAGTAAGGTTATAGCAGCATGATCATAGCATTCTATAATATCCAGAAGCACATGGCAATACATCATCATGGGAGAAGCAATGGTAGTGCTGACTGGGTAGAAATAACCTTTTATATTACAAAAGTAAATCGAGAAGATATTGACACATTGCTTCACTCACACTGTTTATTCACAGGACATGTTTCAAGAGCTCTTGCTCCTATCATCAGCTGATACTCGATTAGTGTAAGTTGTAGTGGTTTCCTCTTTCTCCGTATTGTCAATAGATGGCGTGATGTACTTGTCAAAGATGTCCGGTGGTGGAGTTTCAAAATTCATGACTCTATGACGATTTTTGTTGATGAAGATTTTTTCCCATACGGAAAGGTCTATGGGGTGATTAACATATTTTATTAGAGATGTTTCCAAGTTGATGTCATGTCTAGTATTCAAAAAATGAAAAGCCACTGCTGATATTTTGTTTCACCATTTTTAATGTTTCTTAGATGTTCTTTAGTTCTTATGTTAATATTTCTTTTTGTTTTTCCTATATACATTTTAGGGCAAGTTTCACATTTGATCTCATAGATTCCTGGTTTTTCTTTGGTAGTGATTGAATTTTTGGGAGGGCCTTTCAACAAATTTCTGATATTAAACCTATTTTGAGGTGCAAGAGTTATGTTGTGTTTTGAGAAGATTTTTTGGAATTTGTTATAGGCTGATGGATGGAAGGTGAAGTTTTTAAAAGTTTTTTTCTCTTTTTCTCCTGTAGGTTCTAGGGTGGTGGTTCCTTTTATTTTCTTAGCTTTGTTGAGTCTGTTAACTGTTTTGTCTACTAAATTTGGGTTGAAACCGTTGGATATAGCTACCTTTTATGTGTAGGTATTCTTCTTGATAATCTTCTCTGTTTAGTGGAAAGTTGATCATCCGAAAGATTAAACTGTTGAAAATGGCATGTTGGTGTTGTTTTGGGTTGAAACTGTTGTTCTTTCAACAGTTTAATCTTTCAGAAAAATCAGCAGTGGCTTTTCATTTTTTGAATACTAGACATGAAATCAACTTGGAAACATCTCTAATAAAATACGTTAATCACCCCATAGACCTTTCCGTATGGGAAAAAATCTTCAACAACAAAAATCGTCATAGAGTCATGAATTTTGAAACTCCACCACCGGACATCTTTGACAAGTGCATCACGCCATCTATTGACAATACGGAGAAAGAGGAAACCACTACAACTTACACTAATCGAGTATCAGTTGATGATAGGAGCAAGAGCTCTTGAAACATGTCCTGTGAATAAACAGTGTGAGTGAAGCAATGTGTCAATATCTTCTCGATTCACTTTTGTACTAATTTGTGCTTCACTGTCCCTACGCTTCTTCCAAGTTTATACTTTGAACCTTTTATATATTTATTAACCGTCCTGAGAGATTACCGTTAAATCATATACAACTCTTGAAGTCTTATTTTGCAGAGTACGGCCCATACTGGAAGATCTAAGATTGATAAAGTCAGTGATCCCTATAAACATTATAATCAAATAGAAATATTTTATTTCAACACATCTACGCCTCGATCTACATCTTTCAAGAAGCAAGTACAATAACAGGTCATTAAATATTTTACTAAGTAAGAAAAAAAGCTTTGACGTGTAAATGTATTAGCAAACAAGATAAGTAATGTTGCCTGGAAACAGGTTATATACAGGAAGCACTACAAATACAGGTAACAACCGTACAGAGGAAATTAGAGGACCTGAATGTTACAAAATAAACTACTATATTAAATACAGTAGAGGAAGAGGAAAACATTGATAATTATAGCAGGACTTGGGGAAGGGATCAGAATAAGAGCAAAAGAAGTGGTGTAGAATTTTGTGCGGATTACGGATGGAAAATGAAATATACGAGGGCTGTTCAATAAAGAAAGATCATAATTTTTTACGGTTATAATTTTAGCACTAATACTTTGTTAGCTTAATGTGAAACAAACACGCCGTAGTAGTTTCATTGTTGGTACTCCTGGTTCCCGCCTGTGAGAACCAGGCAAGTTCAGACATCTTCAGTATCACCTACCACTGCAATGGAGGTAACATGCACTTAAAGTTGATGTTAGAGGAAGATCCGGAGTTTCTTTCAAACGTAATCACTGCTGATGAAACTTGGCTACATCATTTTGATCCCGAGAGTAATCAGCAAAGCTCAGTGTGGAAATCTCCTTCATCACCAACCCCCCAAGAAAGCAAAAGTGGTTGCTTCTGCTGGGAAAGTTATGGTCATCTCATTCTTTGTTATTCATGGAATGGTTTATCAGCATGTTGTACCTGCACACACATCAGTAACTGGACAATACTACAATGTTGTCCTGAAAACATTGCAAGTCCATATCAGGCACAAAAGACCACATTTCCATGAAGCAGGCGGGATGCTGCACCACGATAATGCGCGGCCGCATATTGCCAATGTTGTTTTTTAATATCTTGCAACCCTCGCCCTCCCTATTGTCCGGATTTAGTCCCATGTGAACTTTTTCTATTCCATAACTTGAAGAAACGCCTTCGTAGGAGGCATTAACCGTCATCAGATGCAGTGGTGAAGGCTGCGGAGGCGATTTTGAAGGATCTCTCAAACAATGGTTTCCAGCATGTCTTTGAAGACTGGCAGAAACCCTGGGATAAGTGCGCAGTTCTCCGTGTAGCTGTGCGTTCCGTGTGTATCACGGGGCATTCTCAGACAATCGCAGTATCTTGTTTTGAAACAGCTGGAGTTGGTAAATATGAATTGTTGAGGCACATCCCCATACAGTACTGGCATATAGAAGAAGCGGTCGTAGAATACTCTTGTATAGTAGCAGCGTACATTCGACTCGTAGAGAGGACTTGCGGTTGAGGATGGGATACACCTTATGAAGCCGAGGATAGGCTTGGTTGGCTTTTGACAACAGTACGCTCCAATGGAATTTTCTGAATCCTGGATAGCTTTGCATAAACTCCTCTATGCAGCGGTTTAAAATATATTTATATGTCGTACTAATTTTAATACCGGTACGGAAGTAGCATTCAAACTTGAAGACGCAGTGCTCTGTCTACATATCCACCTTTAGAGTAGAAGCGTGTTACTTCACATATTCACTAGAATAATAATCATGATTACCGTAAAGAGGGGTTAAGGCGAGGCCGGTTGTGTCAGTTATGAGCTCAATCACACTCAGAGCGCTGTAGTTAGTTACTGTTCCGCAAGCCCGCCTCCGTAGCGTAGATGGTAGCGAGTCTGCCTCACGTTCAAGAGGTCCCGAGTTCGAATCTCGGTCAGGATGAGTTGCCTGTTTAAGGTTTTCCCTTTACCTGAAAGACGAACGCCAGGTAACTCTAAACTCTATGTACCCTGGGCTCATTTGAGTATCATTTCACCCATTCCATTCATCGTCCGATATGACTTAACGTTGGAGGATGTAAAATAAAAAAGTAGCTGTTGCGCAAAAGTTACCGCTTCTTTTCCGTAGAGGGCACTATGATTTCAAGATAGGCTATGAGGTCATTCTTGCTCAATCGAAGGGCGGGAAATAACGAATAGAAATGAACACCCTGTACATCATGCTTATATCCGCAGACCTATATACGCGATCTCTCTGTTTCCTAAACAAACACATAATCCAACACATAAGGAATCCAACAGATGATTTGTTACACGCTTTTCTGTTGAGGGTAACTTCTCATGAGTCAAAACCATTCCTTCCTCATAATACGATATTTCAAGATGACACCTCTACTTGGTTTTTAAAGATAAATGTGTTTAATCTAATTACAATTAGACAAAGATCAGGTGTTTGATATCTTTCATTATTCTAAAAGTTGTATTATAACTTTGAGTTTAATAGTAAGGATACCTATAGACAATAAAACAATGAGGCATTATTTTTAAAATGTTTATTTATAAAATTAAACCTAATGTTGTATAAAAAGTTACATACTATGAAATGCTATAAGTACACTGTCCAACCTGTCTTAAAACATCACAATACAGTTAACAATGAAGCTTTCTGGTGTTTTGAGCTAAAGTGTATTTGTAGGTTATGCTATTGAAGTCTCTGGATTGAGTTAATCAGTCCCAAGGGTGAGCACTGCCATGACTTGCAAGAGCACTGGAGGTCAGAGCAGCAGCCTTGAGAGCTTCGTAACTGCCGAGAGACAGAGAGCTGCCACCTCCGTAACTTCCAAGGGAGAGGGAGCCACCACTTCCATAACTAGCTCCTGACAAGAGGCCAGAGCCGTAGAGACCACCGCTGGAGCCGATGGATGTAACAGCTACAGGCTGGGCCACAGGGACAGCAACGGGTTGAGGAACTGGGACTGCGACGGGCTGTGGTACAGGGTAGGGACGAGGCACTGATACAGGGACAGGATGAGGTACAGGCACAGGTACTGGGCGATTGACAGTGACAGGGTAAGGTCTAGGAACAGAGACAGGTACAGGATGAGGAACAGGAACAGCAACTGGACGTGGTACTGACACAGGATACGGCTGTGGGACGGGGACAGGAACTGGCCTGTTGACAGGGACAGGGATGGGCTGAGGAACAGGCACAGGTACCTGCTGAGTCACGGTGGCTACTTGCACAGGTGTTGAACTCACGGATATTCCTCCAATACCAGAGCCAAGACCTATTCCTCCGGAGCCAAGACCTATTCCTCCGGAGCCAAGACCTATTCCTCCAGAGCCAAGACCTATTCCTCCGGAGCCAAGTCCAATGCCACCGGAACTAAAACCAAGTCCACCAGATCCCAGACCGTAGCTCAATCCGGATGACCCCAGACCACCATATCCATATCCGCCACCATATCCCAAACTGAGAATACCCCGCTTAGATGGCTGTTGCTTAGTGTTTTCAGGCTGAGGTGTGCCGGCCAGTGCCACAGCTAGCAGGACGGAGAAAACCTGGAAAGAATGCAAATAAATTAATCCCTTCACTCTTTGTCATCAATAGCTCCTTCAAATATCCATTATGTGTTTTTAAAGCATAAGTTGTTACACAGTATGTAATTCAGAATGCATATCTAGCATCTAGCGTAATACAAGAAAGGCAACCATATGTTTCCTACAGTTGCTAACATGCATGTTGTAATATTTTGTAAGGTCTTTCTAGTCAACGCGAGTGCAGTTGCCTGACAAAGGAAACGGACCCTACCGCCCACCAATGACCGTCATAAATCTATCTCCACACTTCAGAAATGGAACGTTGTAGTTGAAGACCAATACCAGCCCTGATATTATGGAAATGACAGTCGCTTGTCTACTCCACGTGGAGTCTCAGTTGCCAAAGTTCCAACTTCCAGTTGATCTGTTTCATTACGAGCAGAAATTCGTTGTGTGTCACGATGTGGAGACCGTGGGAGGGAAATGCAGTGGTAAATGCAAATGAAGTAGTAGATAACTTTCAGTCAAGTGAAAATAATCAAAGTGACGACAATAGTGTGAATAACTGGGCCGAGTTATGTTACTGGAAAAGCCTCAAACAAAGTTATAACGGGAACTCTTTCTAAGAAAATTCAAGCGTTTGTTTTGAACATATAAATATGTGCTGAGGAATTATCTTTGTCAAGGGTCATGCAATGAACCTGATGATAAGTTCTGGGTATTCACAGAAATACAGTAAGAAATATTGTGACGAAAGGAATATAAAAAATGCCGATAAAGTGTGAAAACAAAAGAAAACGTTTCTCTAAAGCAGATAAGTTCTCATGCGATTTAATTCTCCGATAAATTTGTAGATTCTATGCAAATGGGAGAGCTCCCACCTTAGACGAATTAGTTGCACATTTGCAAGAAATTTATGATTTTCCTTATGGACACTGCACTTTGCGTGGTCTCCTAAAGGAGCTGGGTTTCAAATTTCACACTTTGAATATGAAAAGGGTTATTATGGTATCTAGTAGAATTGTGGCTTGGCTTGGCCTGGCCTTTTCTTATTCGAAGTGCGCCATTTGAAACCCAGCTCCTTCAGGAGACCACGCAAAATGCAGTGCCCATAAGGAAAATCATAAATGTCTTGCAAATATGCAATCAATTCGTCTAAGGTGGGCGTTCTCCCTTTTGCATAGAATCTATAAATTTCTCGGCGAATTAAATCGCATGTGAAATTATCAACTTTAAAGAAACGTTTTCTTTTGTTTTCAAACTTGAATGGCGTCTTTGGTATTCCTTTCCTCACAATATTTCTTACTGTATTTCTGTGAATACCCAGAATTTATCAGATTCATTGCATGACCCCTTATCAAGTTTATTTCTCAGCATATATTTATATGTGTTCAAAACAAGCGTTTGCTTAGAAAGAGCAAAACTAAGTTAAGTTTTGCAGTAATGGACATAAGATAATTTACACATACCCATGACGTATCGAGAAATGTGGCAACATTGCAGAAAGGGCTGAGAGGAGGGCCGAGTTCGTAAAACGATTATAAGGGTTCGTCAAAGGAGGCAGCCGACGTGCACAGGCGTTAGCTAAAAAAACTGCAAATAATGTTATAAACTAATGATAAAAAGGCACAGCCATTTTAATGTTACACCACCACATAACCTTTCTGAAGGAAATATAAATTGTGTCTAATATTCTTTCCTTAGACCAGCCCGTAATTTAGATTGATAAACAAGGTTAAATGACCATATATCTAGCTTTGGTGAGAGTAGAGCTATCTAACTGCTCAGCCACGGCACGGCCGTTCTTAAGTTTAAAGAAGCGTGTGTTTCTTTTCGTGTTTTGCATACCTACTGAATTTTTATTTGTGATGGTATGAAAGAAATTGCATGGCCCAAATTTAGTTAAAAAATAAATAAAACACATTCAACTGACATGTGCTCGGAAAAATAAATCTCATACTTAAGAATGCTCGGAGCATATCCCAAGAAAATATCAGTTGAAAACACTTTGGTGTTCTTTCTGCAAAGTACCAGACAATTTATTATGATGAAACAAATTACGAAAGCCCATGAAATTGAGTTGTTGAATATTAGATTATTTAATAATATAATGATACACTCAATTTTTGAAAATGTAAAATGTTGACAATTGCGTAGAAATCTTTAACAGTTTCTTTAATTTTGACTCCTTCCTATTCTGAAAGCAGCAGTAATTTTCAATTTATAACAGGTAGTTTCTTTCCAAAAGTCCTAGTCTGAAAGAAATTGAAGAAATTTGATTTTTTATGCATTCTGAGGAGCATCTCAGCTAATTGTCTAAGGATTGATTACTCTGAATTAGGTTTTTCAAATAAATAACTAAGAAAGGTTAGAGCCAGGCTTAAAAATTCAATGCCATAGCCGGGATTTGAACCACGGATCTTCTGGTTTCCGTCCAGCCGCTCTAACCATTGAGCTACTATGGCCAACGTGCCGACATGACATTAAATTCTCCAACTGACTCGTGTTTTTCCCGGTAAACCACTAGGAGTTCTCATAAACACATGAGACAACTACCTTAATGGCGACTTACTATGCTGTAAGTACTTTAAGGCCCGGGCTTTATAGTTCGGACCACTATTAGGTACAATTAATGGAAATTAATTGTTCTTTCACACTAGCCGTGTGTAGGACGCCCTATGAAAGGGGAGAATCAAACTGAAAAATTCAATGCCATGGCCGGGATTTGAACCACGGATCTTCTGGTCTCCGTCCAGCTGCTATAACCATTGAGCTACTATGGCCAATGTGCCAATATGACATTAAATTCTCCAACTGACTCGTGTTTTCCCGGTAAACCACTTAGGAGTTCTCATAAACACATGAGACATCTACCTTAATGACGACTTACTATGCTGTAACTACTTTAAGGCCCGGGCTTTATAGTTCGGACCACTATTAGGTACAATTAATGGAAATCAATTGTTCTTTCACATTAGCCGTGTGTAGGATGCACTATGGAAGAGTAGAGCCAGACTTAAAAAGTATTCGCAGCATAGTAAGACGCCATTAAGATAGTTGTCTCATGTGTTTATGAGAACTCCTATGTGGTTTACCGGGAAAAACACGAGTCAGTTGGAGAATTTAATGTCATGCTGGCACGTTGGCCATAGTAGCTCAATGGTTTAGAGTGGCTGGACTTATACCAGATGATCCGTGGTTCATATCACGGCTGTGACATTAATTTTTTAGTCTGGCTCTACTCTTTCATAGTGTGTCCTACACACGGCTAGTGTGAAAGAACAATAATTTTCAAATAACTAAGAGTTATGAAGATCTTGAAACAGATTCCAGTAGTCCAGCAAGATTTGAATGAAATAATTTTGCAGATAACGATTGTTGCTTATAAACAGAATTTCGTTTAGATGCGTTTAAGAACAGGAATTTTCACTGACGTAGTTCAGATATAGTCATTTTCGAACGTTAGGGGTTTTACGAGAAACAGCTGTATGTTCATGTTGTTGATACTCGAGTAAATCTAACTAAAACCATTCTTTTGGTACTCCAGTTTCATGACTTTGGTTTGAAAGAGCTGTATTGTATTTTGCAAGCACTTTCGCTCGTTAGCTAATATGCTGGAAGTACAAAGAACTGGCGTATAATGAGTGCAAATTTTCTTAGAAGACTTGGCATGACGTAAATGTTTAACGAAAGCGAAACAAGCAAAACTGAGCCTTTCCTAAGCTGCTATGTTTTGTTTTAATTTGGGCTACAAAACGCGAAATAAATCACAAAAGACAAAGATTTTGGTTTCTCCGCTCAGAACTTTAATCTGTTTTCGCCACAAATCCGCTACAAGATATATTGCAAGTATTTTATCTAGTCTCTAACTTTAAAATCATTCAGTGCAGAAGGTAAGATAAGATGTAAAAATGAATGATCCATAGCTCGGTTTTAGATCAAGGCCTAAAATTTATTTACATATTTTCTCTATTTTGATATTGTATTTGATATTTATTTGTTTAGTTTCTATTACAGTTTCGTATAATGTCTTTAAGATCGAACATGCACTTATGTAAAAATACTGAAACTGCTGACCCTAAGATTTACTTGCTGACTCAGGTCCCCTGCTTTTGTTATTTGTATTGAAAGGGATTACAATGCTTACTTCTTACTGAAAACACTTAGGAAAATAATTTTTTTGAAATAGGTATGATTATTTTTCCCTTCGTTTATATGACGAAGACAAATATTTCACATAGGTACAGGTCATTAATTGGTTAAAATGGGTGCAGAAACTTATACCCCAAGCATTAATTTTTAAAATTACAATATGTAATTTAGACATAAGGTGTTAATTCCTTAAAATCTATTGTAACTAGAAATCTGAAACTTGGTATTATTACATTCTTGATGATCACAAAAGTAAATGATATACATTTGACACAAATCTAAAAAAAGCTTCAGATATTTCAAATTTTACCCTTAAGCCCCCCCCCCCCCAACCCATCTTTTGTTTTTGACAGTTAATTACTTCACAATTTCTGCACACTATGGTTCTTACTTAGTGAAGTAGATTTATATGTATTTTAATTATTCGACAATAAATCTTATTTTAACTTGCTGTGGAGCCATTTATGAAATTTGGAATAAATGTAGAACTATTTCGCCTAGAGAACTGCAAAATAGTATGTGTTTAGCAAATTTGTTGCAGCATATGCTGCTATGATTGTCATTTTGTTATACTGCAATTTAAGAGCCATTTTACTAAAATGGTGCATTTCTAAGTGTTTAGTTAGCAAATTTTTAGTGCCTTCTTAAGTGCCTATTTTGACCATTTTAATGCCTTTTTGCCTGCCTATTTCACACATTTTTAGAGCCTATAAACACGCTCCTTATCTATAAACATAGCTGGTATATCATATTCTCATATAAAACAAGCCTAAAATGTGAATTTGGATGAGTAGAACCCTTCTAAAAAATTCAATGCTAGAGCTGGGATTTTTTTTTTTTTTTTTAATTTACGTCCTCCAATGTTAAGTCATATCGGACGATGAATGACATGGGTGAAATGATTCTCAAATGGGCCCAGGGTTCATAGATCTTAGAGTTACCCGACGTTCGTCTTTCAGGAGAAGGGAAAACCCCGGAAAAATCCTTATCCAGGTAACTCAACCTGACCGAGATTCGATCTGTGTAGTGTTTAACGCCCGCTTTTACTACATACGGCACCGCAGGCGATGACACTGATGATACATGAGATGAAGATGGAGCACCGGTGGAATTAAATGGCGGGGAAACCGGAGATCCCGGAGAAAAACCACCCCAGCGCCGTGTTGTCCGACACAAATCTCACTTTGCGGTCGCCTGGGATTGAACGCGAGCCGCCTTGGTGAGAGCCAAGTGGTCTAACCACTGAGCCACGGCGTGGCCGAGATTCGATCTCGGGACCTCTTGAACGTGTAGTGTTTAACGCCCGCTTTTAATACATGCGGCACCGCAGGCGATGAGTATAATGATACATGAGATGAAGATGGAGCACCGGTGGAATGAGATGGCGGGGAAAACCGGAGATCCCGGAGAAAAGCCACCCCAGCGCCGTGTTGTCCACCACAAATCTCACTTTGCGGTCGCCTGGGATCGAACCCGGGCCGCCTTTGTGAGAGCCAAGCTGTCTAACCACTGAGCCACGGCGCGGCCCCTCTTGAACGTGAGGGAGACATGCTACCAAGTCGGGCAATATAGCCGGGATTTGAACCACAGATCTCCCGGTTGCTCTTAACCATTGAGCTACTATGGCCACTGCACCTAAACCCCAAGTTAGATACTTAACCAAAATTTAATTATTTAGTTGCAATTGTTGTAGATACTCAAACATACAAAGTGTGAAATAACATAGTTTCTAATAGTTGTTTTTATTTAAGAGTGTTTATGAAAGTACATTTAAATTGAACTTTCAACATCGAATTATTTGTGAAACCCATGCTCTGCTCTAATGGTGAATAAGCAGGGAGGAAATTAAATATATATTGAGATTTTATCTTAAGAAAGCAGTCAACAGTAAGGAAACTGGGTCTGAAAATGTGGGAAATATGCTAATAGTAAGTGCTTTAGGAATTTTAGAATGACCTCCTGACCTTTATTTTTGTTACGCAGCTGAACTGTGTTATAAGTTCAGATAGGTATTACTAGAAATTGTGAGAAATAAACAAGATAATATTCCAAGTAAACATTGACTAAAAACACGCTATTTTCTGTAGAACAAGCTTGAACAATTTAACTTGTCACCGAAGATTTTAGCCAATACGTACCAAGAAAGTCTTCATGATGCAGGTGTGAGAACAGTTGAAGTGAACTGTAAGTTCTGATTTGTCTGGAGAACGTTTCAGTTTATATAGCAGACCGATAAGATGACGACGATGTGGAACCGGGTACGAACTTTCCCTCTCTCCAGCTCCATACATCGTTTATCATCCAGTCTGTCCCCAACTCTTCCGATTTCGCACGCGCACCTCCTTTCTGCAGAGAGAAATTTGCAAATTTGTCTGCAGTATTGATGTCAAAATAAGGTATGCCTAGAGTATGATTGATAAATGGCTTCAAATTAAATTTTTTTTGATCATAACAGCAATACCGAGGAAAATAAATGAAACTCTTTATTACAATTTTTCTTGTACAAGAGTATATATAACGAAAAAAAAAGTGGTATTTTCACTTACAAATTATACTACTCACCTTGCATTAATCACAAAAGATCTCAAATTAAACATTATAGATCGGTTACATATAGAACGAGGAAACAACATTCAACTGTTAAAAATGATCATCGATAAAATAAAACAAAAATATATCGAAATTAATAACGTAATTTATTTTGATGGATAGAGTCAACATGAAAAATTCAATGACATGGCCGGGATTTGAACCACGGATCTCCTGCTTTCCATCCAGTCGCTCTAACCCATTGAGCTGCCATGGTCAGCGTGCCGTCCTGACATTAAATTCTCCATTTGACTCGTATATTTCCCCGGTATACCACTAGGGGCTCACGCATCCGAGATACACCGTTTGTGGCGACTTACTATCTTAAGTACTTGAGTCCCAGGCTTCATCATTTAACTTTATTATTTTAGTTAATTGATGGAAATTAATCATTTCTCCACACTAGCCGTTTATAAACTAAGATTTTTGATGGATAGAGACAACATGAAAAATTCTATGCCGTTGCCGGGATTTGAACTACGGATCTCCTGGTTTCCGTCCAGTCGCTCTAACCCATTGAGCTACCATGGTCAACGTGACATCCTGACATTAAATTCTCCATTTGACTCATATATTTCCCCGGTAGACCACTAGGAGCTCTCGCATCCGAAATAAAATGAAATGCGTAGTGTTTAACACAAGCTTTTACTACATAAGGCACCGCAGGCGATGACACTGATGATATATGAGATTTTGGAGCACCGGTGGAATGAGATGGCGGGGTAAACCGGAGATCCCGGAGAAAATCCGCCCCAGCGTCGTGTTGTCCACTACAAATCTCACTTTGCGGTCGCCTGGGATCGAACCCGGGCCGCCTTGGTGAGAGCCAAGTGGTCTAACCACTGAGCCACGGCGCGGCCTCTCGCATCCGAGATACACCGTTTGTGGCGAATTACCATCGTAAGTACTTGAATCCCAGACTTCATCATTTAACCTTATTAGTTTAGTTAATTGATGGAAATTAATCACTTCTCCACACTAGCCGTTTATAGGCTAAGGTTTTTTTTTATGGATATGGTCGCCACTAACGGTGTATCTCGGATGCGAGAGCCCCTAGTGGTCTACCGGGGAAATATATGAGTCAAATGGAGGATTTAATGTCAGGACGGCACGTTGACGATGGTAGCTCAGTGAGTTATAGCGACTGGACGGAAACCGAGAGATCCGTGATCCAAATCCCAGCCATGGTATTGAATTTTTCATGTTGACTCTATCCATCAAAAACTTTAGCCTATAAACGGCTAGTATGGAGAAATGATTAATTTCCATCAATTAACTAAAATAATTTATTTTATTGGAACATTATAAAGCTTTCCTATCTTATTTATGTAGTTTCTTTAACTGTACGAATCTATAAATTCATACATCGATTTAAAATATGTCTACAAACCAAGCATAGTAACAAATATCACTAAAAATCATATTTTTTCCATCTTATAGCTGGAAAACTATAGAAGAAAGGTGTAAGGAATCTTCAGGGTCTGTGAAAGTTCTAAGTTCATGACACGCGCCAATGTGGTAGATTTTTTTTTTTTTTTTTTTTTTTTTTTTTGTAATTTAAGTCTTCCAACGTTGAGTCATATCGCAGGGTGAATGAATTGGGTGAAACGATGCTCAAATGAGTCCAGGGGCCATTGGGCTTACAGCTACCCGACATTTGTCTTGAAGGATAAGGGAAACCCCGGAGAAAACCTTATCCAGGTAATTCACCCTGTCTGGTCCCAGTTCAATGGTCATCAACCTCTGATTTACCTTGGTATTTTTGTGGTTTTCCTGGTCGGTAGGGTGGTTTCTCATCCCACTCGTTCTATGGGTGTTAGTTTACTTCCTACGAGAACGTTGCAGTCACCTTGTTCACCACGAAAAAGTGGAGAAGGTCATAAAAATGTACTTGGCCCTGAAATTCTATATATAATATCACTGATAAACACCTTTCCAAAACGCCTAGTTCTTGTCAAGGGATTTTGTAACTGCCAGTTTTTCATATACAAATAATGAATTATCATTACCTCCTTGTTATTAATAAAATAAATATTTACTGCATGATTTTAATATGCTTATTTGTGACGTTAATATTAAAGGAGAATATTTATATTTTGTACATATTAAATAAAACTTGAATTCTTGTTCGAGTC
>CM060959.1:23796615-23811615 GCA_030765055.1 Mantis religiosa | reverse complement strand
TCTCTCAATTGTGGTCCGACAAAAATGCCTTCCTTAACTTTTGCATCGCTCAGTTTCAAAAACTTCTCTCTGATTGTATTTTGTTGTTTGACAGGTGTGTCAACTCCCAAAAAAATTCCCCCAGATTTAAAATCTTCCCTCTAAAAATGAAATGCCATTTTATTTTCAAAACAAGAGCTAATCTATCATTTTTATGCTTTGTAATGGCATTCAGCAAATGGAGATACATATAAATTCACCATGTTTAAGCCCGAAACATATTCATTTTTGCCCAGTGTAACTAAAGGATTTAAAATATGACAAAGGAAGTATAGAATTTATGAGATTGGCTTCAAGTGTATCATGTTTTATTTGTTTAGTTAGAAGATATTCATTGTTTGTTACTTTTATTATCGAATGAGAATTTTATTTTTAGTTTTGTGTTTGTCTTTACGGGGAATGCTGGTGTGTATTGCTCGCATTTCACTCCCTTATTACCTTTCAAGTTTGGTTTTCAACCCTGGAAAAATGGAAAATGCGGGCAGATGGTGCAGACGTGTGCATCCTGTAAATCTTTCCTTGTCTCCCTTGAAACTGCTTATGCCACTAGGGGTTCTTCGTCACCATCTCCCTTGGTGGTGATGAGATGTGACAGTCTATCCAACTGTTGGGAGCTTCTGCACGTCTCTGTGGATTCGTTGACTCAGCGCTCTGATGGCTTGAGGTCTAACTTGAGGCAGTACTTACTCACGCCTCTCGGCTGCACGTACCTAGTTTCGACATCGGGACTCCTTCCTCAGTCTCCATCTTATTGTCCTCTGCTTGCTTCGCCCTTGCCTGCGGCTGCTGTCTCCGGCATGGGCCCTTGGGTTCTCTGGCTGTTAAGGTCGAGACAACAACAAGCATCCCATAATTTCTGAACTGCTTTAATTGCTCTTACACTTTTGTGGAACCCAGGCACCTTCAGAAAATTGCACTTTTATCGGCGGACATTCCGTAATACATTTTACTTGACGCTGCACGTTGTGAAATAATAAAACGTCGGACACATGGTGGTTTCTACTCTCTCATATACTCACCACGGTGTCACAAGGAAAAACTAACAGAATATAACCTGTGTAACGGTACAAGGAATATGTATGTATATATGTATTGTATGGATTGTATGGATTGTATGTATTATATTGTATGTATGTATTGTATGTATGTATTGCATTGTATGTATTGTATGTATTGTATGTATGTATTGTATGTATGTAATCATTGCATTTGGGTACTACCCGGTGGTAGAGTTAAGAATACAGATCAAATAACAAATATTAGATTTATAACAATAACACAATAAACAATACAAACATGATATTAGTGTAACTTTAGTCACTTAAAACATATCTAATTACTTCTCTATTTACATATTATATAACATTATAATTCAAAAGTTAAAGTATAAACCATCTAGAGTTTTTCTAAATTTCTTCAGCGACAGGGGACAGCCCTGAAAGACTGCTACAGGCAATTCATTCCATTCTTCAATGGTTCTATTAACAAAAGAAAATTTTCCTACGTCGGTTCTGTATCTTCTACCCTTAATTTTATACCTATGATCGTTTCGTCCATAATAATCCGGATTATCTAACCTTACAGTAACGTCCACCCATGCCTTTACATCAGCATTAGCTTTGAATAATGCTACCAACCTATGTTTTTTACGCCTGATTCTTAATTCCTCCCATTTAGTCTCATCTCCTTTTATAGGCCCAAAATACTTGCCTCTTTTTAAGAATTTTATTGCCCTCTTCTGTATTTTTTCTAATGGATCGATTTGGTTAGCTCTATACGGGTCCCAGCATGATACTCCATATTCCATAACCGGCCGCACTAAGGCCTTGTAGGCAATTTCCCTGGACCTAGCGCTCCCCATTTTCAATATTCTCATTACGAAATGTAATGCCTTCCACGCATTCCTAGATGTGGAATTTACTTGTTCGTCCCATCCAGCATTACTTGCCAGGTACACTCCCAAGTATTTGCAGCTGTCCACCTGTGGAATTTGCACCCCTCCCATGTGATAGTTAACAATAATTTTTCCCTTAGTTCTACTAAAACAATGAACTTACTTTTCTTGGCATTAATTGACATTTTATTAGCCGCGGCCCAGCTACAGATTTCATTTAAATCATCCTGAAGAGCGGTTGCATGCACTGTATTCCGAATTTTATTATAAATGATACAATCGTCTGCAAACAACCTTATCTGGCAGTTAATATTAACAGCAATGTCATTAACAAAAACGAGAAACAGTAAAGGTCCTTGTACTGAGCCTTGCGGCACACCCGAACTTACGGTTCCACTATCGGACAGCTCTTTACCTACTTTAACTTTTTGCGTCCGCCCTTTCTAGGCTGTCGCCCGGGAGTACAGTGTTTCTCATGTATATCTGCCCAGGTTCATATAACAATATTGTTACGCAATTATCGGAAGTCATGACCAACTGACGGCTGAGTGAGGAACGGGAAGCATTCGACAACGCCTACCCATTTATCTTGTAGCGCTAAGGAGGGGGTGGTTGGTAAAACACCACCAGCCATCTCTTTCCCCTGCCCCTGCCGTCTGGAACAATCAGGATGTTTCGCTCAACCGCGAGACTTCCAGAAACAGCGATCTCCCTGTATAAGGCCTGCAGTGGATGAGTCAAGGCAGTTTTTGGCGAGCAGCGCGAGAGCGCCGTGCTATTGAACGGAATAGAACACTGTGTACGTGTATCAGAGGAACTGTACGTAATTGTGAGTGTAGAGTGGACCTGTGACAGACGAACTGGCGAATTGTAATTCTGTGCGCTACGTAAATCTGTGTAATCGGTGTAATTCGGTGGAAATAAAGAACATTTTGAGTTTGTGCAATTGGACTTTTAATTTCACGAAATCACAAAGTCACAATATTTTACATCAAAATATACAAATTCACTTTTACAAACATAGCCAAATATCCGTTTTGCAGATCTCAAATGTATATACGGGGTATGTTTTTTAAGTCAGTACCGTTTTGCGATTCCGCCGCCGCAGCGCTACGGTCGGCGTTCCGCGCATGCGCGCTGGCTAGCTACATCTCCTGTCTACGCACTGACAACTTTACAGTCTGATTCTTCATTGTATACGTTGGTTACTGAGTGTTTAGGATGCCTTGGACAATCGTGAGTCTCGCCGATTGTGAAGTACGGGCTGTTATACGATTTCTTAGTGCTAAAGGCGTAAAACCGATCGATATTCATCGTGAGATCTGTGAAGTTTACGGACAAAACATTATGAGTGATGGAATGGTAAGGAAATGGGTGAGAGCATTTAAAGATGGCTGCACAAATGTGCATGATGAAGAACGGAGTGGCCGTCCTTCGGTCCTTACTTAAGATTTGGTGCAGAAAGTGGACGAAAAGGTGAGAGAAGACAGACGCTTTACAATTTCATCATTGTGCGACTATTTTCCTCAATATTCTCGTAGTGTTTTGTATTGCATTGTGACCGAGAACTTGAAGTACCGGAAATTGTGTTCACATTGGGTTCCGAAAATTTTGATGGATTTGCACAAAACCCAACGTTTAGGCAGTGCATTGACTTTCCTTGAGCGGTACCACAATGAAGGTGAATATTTTTTAGACCAAATTGTTACTGGTGACGAAACATGGGTGGCCTGCTTCACACCAGAATCGAAACAACAATCCATGGAATGGCGACATTCATCATCACCCACAAAAGTGAAAATTAAGCAAACAATTTCTGCCCGGAAAATTATGTACAGTTTTTTGAAACAGTAAAGGAGTATTGCTAGTGGAGTTTCTGCCTCGTAATGAGACAATCAATGCAGCGTCTTATTGTGAAACATTGAACAATCTGCGTCGTGCAATCCAGAACAAAAGACGTGGCAAGTTGAGTAAGGGTATCGTTTTGCTGCATGGCTATACCCGTCCTCATGAGGCTAATCGGACCAAAGATCTCCTCAAATCTTTTCAATGGGAATCTGTAGATCATCCTCCATACTGCCCTGATCTGGCGCCCAGCGACTACCATTTGTTCCTGCACTTGAAGAAACATCTGGGCGGTCAGCGTCTTCAAGACGATAACGAAGTCAAAACAGTTGTGATACAGTGGTTAACACGTCAGGCGGCAGAATTTTATGAGGAGCGTATTAAAAAACTGGTGCCACGTTATGACAAGTACGTTAATATTCACGGAAATTATGTAGAAAAGTAGATTAAGATACAGGCTTCCATATAAAAATAAAATTATTGTGATATCTATGCACGTCTTTTTTTAATTCCAAAACGGCACTGACTTAAAAACATGCCCCGTATATATATAATTATTAAACATATTACATAATTAATTGAATAATTGGTCCAAGGACCAAAAGTTCCTGTTTCGACCTTCGTCTCTTCTCTTCCTACTGGGGGGAGGGTGGTAGCCCACAATAAATCCCTGCTGGATGACCAATGGATGAGTGTATTCCCCTCCATTAATTCCATCACTTCACATCACTACGGATCATTCAGTTTAATACAAATCCTCATATATACATCGTCAGTTGTGATGACAGCACACTGACGTCATTAGAGTGTATTGGCTTAGAAAAAGTATTTTTACTGTAGGTAATTATATAGCGGTTTCACCACATTCAACAACAGTTTTTTTGTTTTTCATTTCGTGTTCTATTTTAACCATCCTTTTGTGGAAGTTAATCATAATCCTCTCTAAGCAGTAATGGTAACCTAAATATCGTTATGCACATGTTTCATACAGTCGAAGCAGTCATTCTTGTGTGTAAAGGTAACATAGATATGTGTGTACAAACTGTTTTTATAAATTCGATATTTGGCTTCAGGATAACGCGTTACACGCGTCAGAATCAGATGTATAACCGAAATCACCAGAATAATTTGATTATGTATAGGTTCCAGTATACCTAATGCTGCTAATGATTGTAATTGAGTTGGAAGACTTTATAAATATTTGTTTATTACCGTGTTGATTGCAGCATTATTAAAACAAAGTTTCATTACTGCTAATGTCAGCTTTTCATGCTAATGAACGTTTCCGATACTGTTTCAGTAACATAAATTGCTGTATGTTATATTTTACTGCAGATTGGTAACACTTGAGTTTACAGTTCTCTGGATGACATTGCTAATCGTTTTGTATTGAAACTTGTTGTAAATATATTTATTTCCATCACTGTTGAGGAATTCATAACTTTTTCATGTTGAATTATGTTTATTATTACTATCACGAGCAAACTAAAGGCATATTGTTCTTCATTTTTAAAAACAGTGTCCTTTGATGTAACAAGACCCATTGGACCATGAATGAAGCTGGGGAATAAACAGTCAAATTCGAGGGCTTTTCAATAAAGAATGATCATAATTTTTTGCATTAAAATTCAATCTTATTATATTCTGTTAGCTTAATGTCAAAAAACACGTCGTAGTAGTTTCATTGCTGCTACTCCTGGTTCACGCCTGTGAGAACCAGGTAACTTCAGACATGTTCAGTATCGCCTGCCGCTGCAATGGAGGTAACATGAAGTTAAAGTTGATGTTAGAGGAAGATCTGGAGCTTCTTTCAAACATAATCACTGCTGCTGAAACTTGGCTACATCATTTTGATCCTGAGAGCAAACAGCAAAGCTCAGTGTGGAAATCTCCTTCATCACCAACCCCCAAAGCAGCAAAAGTGGTTGCTTCTGCTGGGAAAGTCATGCTCATTTCATTCTTTGATATTCATGGAATTGTTTATCAGCATGTTGTACCTGCACACACATCAGTAACTGTACAATACTACAGGGAGGTTATGAAAACATTGCAAGTGCATATAAGGCGCAAAATTCACATTTCCGTGAAGCAGGCTGGATGCTGCACCACGATAATGCGCGGCCACATATTGCCAATGTTGTTACTGAATATCTTGCAAAAATCAACCTGAAGTGCATTCCTCGCCCACCCTATAGTGCGGATTTAGCCCCATGTGACCTTTGCTATTCCCTAAGTTGAAGAAATGCCTTCTTGGGAGGCATTATCCTTAATCAGAAGCAGTGGTGAAGGCTGCGGAGGCGATTTTGAAAGATCTCTCAAAAATGGTTTCCAGCATGTTTTTGAAGCCTGGCAGAAACACTGGGATAAGTGCATCGCATTCAGGGGAGACTATTTTGAGAAGGACCATCAAAATTATGAGGATGAGTAAAGTTAAGTTGCCAAAAAATTGTGATCATTCTATATTGAACAGCCTTTTTTTTATTTTACGTCCTCCAACGTTAAGTCATGTCGGACGGTGAAAGAAAATGGGTGAAATGATGCAAAAATGTCTCCAGGGTTCATGGAGCATAGAGGTACCCGACATTCGTCTGTAAGGATAAGGGAGAACTTTATCCAGGCGGAGACAGAATGTTCCAAATCAACTCTATATGCTATTGGTATTTGACTGTTATTTTTGAGACATTTAAACCCTCTTCAGATTGGAAAGGTAGAGCCAGACTGAAAAATCCAATGCCATAGCCGGGATTTGAAAAATGGATCTTGTGGTCTCTGTCCAATCGCTCTAACCAATTGAGCTACTATGAACAGGCGCCGACATGACATTAAATTCTCCTACTACTCTTGTTTTTTCCGGTAAGCCACTTAGGAGTTCTCATAAACATATGAGACAATTACCTTCTGGACGGAGACCAGAAAAACGTTGGTTCAAATCCCTGCAATTTAACTGAATTTTTCAGTCTGGTTCTTACCTTTCCATACTTTAGCATAGACAGGGCCAGTGTGAAAGAAAAATGAATTTCCATCTCTTCAGTCTTTTAAGTAAAACGGCAAAAAAACTTTATTATAATTATAATATAATTAATATTTAAGCATAGAAAATTCAGATTTTTTTTGTATAGGAATTGCAAATATAAATAATTATAAAATAGGAAGCTTGTTCCTTATTGATGCACTAAAAGCATTTTGAATGCTGTTGCAATCCTGAAATGCTTCAACTCACATTGGTGAAGCTCATCAATCGCCTGGATATCCCTCGTGTGACTGGTGGGGCACGTGCATGTGATAGGACTTTCTTGACTTTTGTATACAAACTTGATCAGTCATACGTATTAGTAAAGATTAGTTCATTTCGATATCTCAAAACTTGTTTTGCAGGAATAGTGAAGTGAAAATAGCGAGATGCAATTGGGACACCCTGTATATATACTCTGTCACTTTTCTGCCGACCCTCACCTCGCTCTGCAGAGAGCACGACCTCCGCCGACGTCGCCGCTACTGTGCCTCCTGCGGTGGGCACAGCCACTTCACCGGGCAGGCGCTATGCCCCCTGCATCCCTGCAGGAAGGCAACGCCTGTCCCTCCTGCGCCGCCAACCACTCAGCAGCAGTTGAGCGCTCAGCCTCAACAAATTCACCAACAGATGGCAACACCAAACTACACCACAAATCAGGAGCTGCTCAGGGAGCAAGTCCGGGGCCTAAGGGAGGCTGTTCAGGTTCTCCAATCAAAGTTCCTTGTCGTAATGGCCAAGCTTACCACCATGGAGGAACTTCTCACAGAGCTCAGGACTTCATCTGTGCAGCAAGCCACATCACTCACAGATATCAGCTCCGAGCTCTCAGAATTGCGAGAGGACTTAGAGGAGAAGCATCAATTCTCCATCAAACAACGCGACACACACACGTCCATGCTCCGAAGACTTGTCAAGGAGGAAGTGGCAGGCCTCCAAACGATGTTCGATGGACCCAACACCAGGGGTCGACACCAACCGTCACAGAGACCCTACAATTCCTCATCCACTTCCAAACAAGACTGCTCCTAATATGCAAGGGCGTAAGCAGGGTCTTGGTCATTCTTACGTCCTGCCGCCTTCCTCACCTTGGACCTGGCCTCGGCCGGGCCAATATATCCCTTCCTTGAATCCGCAGGTGCTTACAGCGGTACTGCCACGGCACCACTCCTGAATACTCACCGGTGGAGTTTTTTAGTGGGTAGGGCTGGTGGTTCAATTCCCCCAGTAGAGTCCCACACTCCAATACCAGGGTAAGTGCGTAACATGCATTTTTCCTCCACTCAAAAAAAATCCCGTCAATGCAGGCTCCCCCAACACACACACACACACACACACACACACGTACACACACGTACACACATACACACACGTACACACATACACACACACGTACACACACATACACACATACACACGTACACACATACACACACGTACACACACGTCACACACATACACACATACACACACGCTCACACACACGTACACACACGTACACACATACGTACACACACACGTACACACATACACACACGTACACACACGTACACACACACGTACACACATACGTACACACACACGTACACACATACACACATACACACACACGTACACACATACACACATACACACACACGTACACACATACACACATACACACATACACACACGTACACACACACGTACACACACACACGTACACACATACACACACATACACACACGTACACACATACACACGTACACACGTACACACACATACACACATACACACACACGTACACACACATACACACACGTACACACACGTACACACATACACACACACGTACACACATACACACACGTACACACACATACGTACACACATACACACATACGTACACACACATACACACACGTACACACACGTACACACATACACACACACGTACACACATACACACACACGTACACACACATACGTACACACATACACACATACGTACACACATACACACACGTACACACATACACACACGTACACACACATACACACACGTACACACATACGCACACACGTACACACATACACACACGTACACACATACACACACATACACACATACACACATACACACACACGTACACACATACACACATACACACACATACACACACGTACACACACATACACACATACACACACGTACACACATACACACACGTACACACACATACACACACGTACACACACATACACACACGTACACACATACACACACATACACACATACACACACATACACACATACACACACATACACACACGTACACACATACACACATACACACACACGTACACACATACACACAAGTACACACATACACACACACACACACACACACACACACACACACACAAACCCATTGCCTCACAATTATTATGCTATTTTGTAAGCACATGCATTCGCCGTCGATGTGCTGAAGTGTTTTGACACTGCCATAAGCGTATTCGGAAACGTCCTTAATACTCTCTCTTGCCTTATTCTGCTCTGTCACTTAACCGATATTTCATTTCTCACTGGTAAATTAAAAAATTTAACTTATTTTAGGATTTTCTTGCAATTAAATTTTCTCCCTTTATCCTAGAATACTGACCATCCATTCAGGCTACACTTCTTCATCCCTTGGTCGACTTTCAAAGGGAACATCCTTTAGCAGATATCCTTCCATTACTTTGCTTCCAATATTACGAGTAGAAGAAATTGTTAATGCTATACCTACAAACGAACATCCGAAAGAATATATGAATTTTGCAGATAAGCCAACTTCTAAATTCAGTTTTAAACACGTTACGGTCGAATAAGTTTTTGAAACCATACTAAAATTAAAAAATAGTAACTGCACAGATGTTTATGACTTGAATGCTACTGTTCTTAAACATGCTGCTACATTTATCTGTGAACCAATGACACACATTTATAATGCATGTATTGAGAGTTGTATTTTTCCAGACGCATTTAAATATGCAAAAGTTATTCCTATTCACAAACTAGGTAGTAAATCAGATTTTTCTAACTTCAGGCCTATCAGTATATTACCTATAGTATACAAGGTTCTTGAAATTTTATCAAATAAGCAAATAATACAATATTTTGAAGACAATGCCCTTTTCTCTCCTAATCAGTACGGTTTTTGAGCTGGTCATAAAACTGTTGATGCAGTTTTAGCATTTACTAAACGTACTTTAAATGCTTTGGAGGAACACAACTCAACTGTAGGCAACTTTTTTGATTTAACCAAAGCTTTTGGTATTACTTCTCATGACATTCTCATCTCTAAGTTGGAATACTATGGTTTCTGTTCTGAAAGTATCCGCTTTATTGTATTTTATTTAAGTGACAGATACCAGTCCGTCTAAATCAATGGTTTTAAATCTGAGTTTAGACTCGTCAAATATGGTGACCCACAGGGTTCCGTTCTCGGCCCAGTTATATTCTTATCAACGATCTACCTAACTATGTTTGAGACGATTATATTGAAACATATTTGTTTGCTGAAGACTTAGCCTTGAATATTTGCTGTGTCGATGATGACAAAATACAAGGCGCCTACACGAAAGTAAAAAAGTGGTGTAATGTTAATAAATTAAGTATAAATCAAAGCAAAACAATAAATATTAATTTTAATTTTAATCGCCTTTCAAATGATCTTGATGACACGACAAAATTTCTTGGTATATACCTTGAAAAGGATCTGGGCTGGAAATCACACATTGACTACATTTCTAATAAAATTGCCAAAGGAATAGTTATGTTACGAATTTTAAAACAGAATGTGGATAAGGTAGCATTACTGAAGGTGTACTATGCTCATATTTATAGCCATCTCAACTACGGAGTTTTACTGTGGGACAACCATGCTTATGTCAAAAAACTTTCAATTTTACAAAAGAGGGCTGTAAGGATTATTTGTGGAGCTCCGCCTACTTCCCATTGTAAACCACTATTTATTGAATTAGGAATCCTTACTCTTCCTTGTATCTATGTTTTGAGTTGTCTCCTCTATGTGAAAGAAAATTTGCATGAATTTACCTTTTGTAACGATGTTCACAAATATCCAACAAGGACCTCAAAACAGTTATACTTAAGGAGGTGTAAGTTAGCCAAGACTCAAAACAGCTTTGATTCTGTTTCATTAAAATTATTTAATAGTTTGCCCGACTCTGTTAGAAATATTCCAGCCAGTGGTTTTAAAAGGAAGGTAATAGGTGTTTTAAGGTGTAACCCTCTTTACAAGGTCCAGGAGTTTCATTCTATTGTTTGGACATAAATCACAATTTTATATATTCTTGACGTTGCTATACATGTATATGTCTTTGATAATAAAAGGTCTACCTATCTATCTATTCCAGTCTTCAAAATAAATAACATTTATGCTATTATTACTCCAATCTTAAATATCATGCTGACTGCCATGTGGAAGGAACTGCTTTCAGTTGCAAATAAACTATAGATGTTCACTATGGAGTACAGAATGTCACTTCACTTTATTTACAACCTAAAGCAACATATTATAAATTCACACTAATTTACGTAAAACACAATTTTAGTTACAGTGTATCTAAAAGCCCTACATCACTACAAAGGATACTGTTTCATTATTTTGCTACCTGGAGGGATACATGATGTTAAATGAGTGAAACTGGTAATCCCAAATTCTCCAGAATGATTTATGGTCCAAAGTTGTCTAACGTTTGCCTTTTCAAGAGAAAAAACAACGAATGCAAATTGGCCTTGCTTGATAGGCAAATTGTTCCAACCGGTTTTACCTGAAACTCGTCCTATAAGAGAGAGAATTTGTAGTTTAAGTCAAAAGAAGCATTAAGCAATTCCTTCAATTTTAATGACATCTTAATTCCTTACTTTTCATTTTGAAGTCTTTGTCGTCGAAACAATGTTATAAAACCAATTATGTCCACCTCGGTAGCAAGATGGTAGCGTATCTGTCTAAAGTTCAAGAGGTCCCGAGTTCAAATCTAGGTCAGGATGAGAATACTTACCTGGATAAGGTTTTTAAAGTTTTTCCGGGATTTTCCCTTATTCTGAAGGACGATTGTTGGGTAATTCTAAAGCTCTATGGACCCTGAGCTCGTTTGAGCATCATTTCACCCGACCATTCATCGTCAAATATGACTTAATTACAAAACAAAAGCAATAATATACAATAAAAATTCCTCGCCTTCAGTTTTGCCAAGTGTATAGTTAAAGAAAACATAGATTTTTTGTCCGAATGCACAAGGTAAGTATACGAAAACTAAAAAGACGAGAACACATTTTCCGAACAGTTGTATTTGAATTCCGCAACTTCTCCATTCAACTCAGAATTAAAACGTGTAGAATTTTTAACGTCAATAGGCTGTTCTGACTGTAAAGTTGCTTAGGTCTCTCCATATTTTTGGATTGATCTGGATTGGATTGGTTTATGGTAGGAGGGGACTCAACAGGGAGTGCCAGTTGATTGCCTATAGTACCTAAGCCCCAAACGGAGCAACCTCGAAAGGAAGGATGAGGGGGGAGCGGACAGAGGGCGGTTGTACCAAGAAGCCACGACAGTGTGTACGCCAGGGTTCCTACATGCTCAAGTTGTTCTCTGGAAGCAATCCGGCTTAAAAGACGATTAGAAATAGAAATTTCGGGAGTGTGCATTTCTCCCAACATCAGGATAGTTATTAAATGTTATAACCACAAATGAATCGCTGGATATAACACTAATATAAACAAAGACAAAGCACTATCAAAATTCCCATTACTGAACAAAAGACTGTTTTGGGAGACGACCATCTTGGCAAAATGCAACAGTTACTGGGAGCACATAATTAAGGAGGCTTTGGCGATTTCCTCTGAAAGGAGCACGCTTAATCGTGATGCTGGTTTTCAGTTCACCGGCATTAAAATGGAAATCCGTCGACTTAAGAAGTAGAGATCAATACAGCTTGATAATCAAGTTAAATAGTTACGTTTCTTTGACCCAATTAATTTTCTATACACACGCCATCTCCTGACCTGGCATGAAATTTACTGAAAACAGTCTTTTGTTCATTAATGCGAATTTTGATAGTGTTTTGTCTTTGTTTATAGTTGTGTTATATCCAGTAATGCATTTTGATTCATAACATTTAATAAATATCCTCATGATGGGATAGTTGCACACTCCCGAAACGTAGATTTCTAATCGTCTTTTCACTTGTCTTGCTTCCCGAGAACAACTTGAGAATATTCATCGTTAGGAAAGCTTCAGGTCTTATATTTTAAAGGAAATACAAATCTAAATTTTGATTCGAATCCGAGGTAAGTATCTTACTTACAAGGTAAGTCAGTACTTAATCGATTGGATTGAATTAGATTACGGTACGGAGGGGCTCGACATGGAGTCCCAGTTCACGCTCTATTGTACCTATGCCTCAAGCGGACCATCCCCGGAGGAAGGATGCGGGGAGAGGGGACAGAGGGCGGTTTTCCCAAGGAGCCACGACAGTGCATATCTCAGAATTCCTACATTTTGCCATTTGGAAACTCCCTGGCAGGCCAGTATAACCGGCAGCTCTCCCGACGCTGGTCCGGAAACGGACCCACCAGATGGGGACTGGAAACTGGAGACCATCCTACCGAAGGTGTAAGTTCGACTCAGATTATATCATCCTGCCGTGCACCGTCGAGAAACCCGCCAACTCTTCTACCCTTAAACAGGCCACCAGATGAGAAATGATATTAATGATATCTCAAAAATAGTGTTTTAATCAACCTCTAAAGCAATTTTTGAGAAAATCATAAATAAACAAATGTTTTACTTGTAAATGGAGCTTTGAGAAGTACGGATGTACCTCAAAATGTTCGCGATACAACCTCAGATTTAAAAGTTGCCCACGGTTACATATGTTCTTTCTAATACGAGCCAAAAATGAAGCATTGATCTTTTGATTCACTCTTTGTTTTTCAGTATAATGCGCTCTTATTATTTTAGTTCATTGATGGAAATTAATCATTTCTTCATACTAGCCGTACATAGGCTAAGGTTTCTTTAGGTGGATGGATGGATGGACGGACGGATGGATGGATGGATGGATGGATGGATGGATGGATGGATGGATGGATGGATGGATGGATGGACGGACGGACGGACGGACGGACGGACGGACGGATGGATGGATGGACGGACGGACGGACGGACGGACGGACGGACGGACGGACGGACGGTTGGATGGATGGGTGGGTGGGTGGGTGGGTGGATGGATGGATGGATGGTTGGATGGATGGATGGATGGATGGATGGATGGATGGATGGATGGGTGGGTGGGTGGGTGGGTGGGTGGGTGGGTGGATGGGTGGATGGATGGATGGATGGATGGACATGAAAAATTCATGGCCGGGTATTGAACCACGGATCACCTGGTTTACGTCCAGTCGCTCTAACCCATTGAATTTTTCATGTTGACTCTATCAAAAACCTTAGCCTATATACGGCTAGTGTGGAGAAATGATTAATTTCCATCAATTAACTAAATTAATAAGAGTCAAATTGTGAAGCCTGGGACTCAAGTACTTATGATAGTAAGTCGCCACAAACGGTGTATCTCGCATACGGGAGCCCCTAGTGGTTTACCGGGGAAATACACCAGTTGAATGGAGAATGTAGTGTCATGACGGCAAATTGGCCATGGTAGCTCAATGGGTTAGAGCTACTGGATGGATGCCAGGGAATCTGTGGTTCTAATCCCAGCCGTGGTATTGAATTTTTCATGTTCACTCTATCCATCAAAAAATAATAAAAAATAAAAAATAAAGAGCTCTGCTTAAAAACGGCAGAAGTTGATATATTATTTATACATTGTAAGAGGATACAACCAGAGCGCTACTAACGGGTATGGATAGCAGGTTTATTGTTGGTATTCGAGAACTAACTTTGTAAGTCTGATTAAATGAGTAAATTTGTTTTCTGCCGACTATAAATAAACGACTGGATATCCAGAAACTAAAGAGTGTAATGAATGTTAAGTATTATTTTAAGTTTCAAATTCTGGAATGCGGTATTCCACTTTGGTGTTGATTAAACCAGAATACCTGGGAGATATAGAAGTTAATTACTGGATTAAATCAAAGCTGCTTGGTGGAGACAGGGTTATTTAGATACATATTGTTTGATACTTGTTTATCACCTGTGCGTGTGT
>CM060959.1:23641129-23795615 GCA_030765055.1 Mantis religiosa | reverse complement strand
AGCAGGCAAAGCCATTTCTTTAAAAATTTCATCCGTGTTTCTTTTCTGGTTTTAGTTTTTAGGCTTATATTTATTATGCAGCATATTTGTTGAAACATTGGTAATTAGTTTTAAAATCATTTTCATATTTATAACTGACATATGTTCCCAAATATTTAAAACCCGTAACTTGCTCTAAGATAATATCATCATTTACTATTTTGGTTTTAACACTGTCTTTACCTCGAAACGCCATTGTTTTTGTTTTATTTGTGGAAATTTTGTAATTATAATTCTTACATAACTTCTGTAAAATATATACTGCTCTTTGCAGCTCGTCTTCAGGTTTACTTATAATTATTTTGTCATCCGCAAATAGCATCGTCTTAAGAGTAAACTTTTGCGCAAGATGAATGCCTCCGTTAATCTTAAACATCCACTCTCTAATCAGATCATCTATATAAATTATGAATAAGATAGGAGACAAACTGCAACCATGTCTTACACCTTCATTTGTATGTATCCATTTACTATAAATTCCATGTCAAATATGTATGCTGATTGTTGTATCCTTATATATAGACTTTAGAACTTTAATGGGATGCATTGGGTAGCCTCTTCGAGTCATGATTTCCCACAATTTTTTCCTATTTACACGATCAAACGCTTTTTCATAATCAATAAAAGCTATATGTGTTTCTAGATTAAATTCTCTTCTTTTTTCTAATATCTGCTTAACTGTAAAGGTAGCATCTGTACAGCATCGTCCTTTTCTAAAACACTTTTGTTCTTCTAAAAGTACGCTATAGTAGGAATTAACCCCGCACTCGGTCCCTAACAGGCGTAGCCAGTTTCTTCAAACCAATGGAGCTCCAGGTTGCCATAAAAAGTTCACTACATGCTACCCAGGTCCGGCTGATGTAACAGCCTCCCGTGGAGGGACGCCCAAGCAACCACGACGTCTACCCTCAACCATACACTGTATTTCGGGAGCGCAAACGCCCTCTATATCACCTAGCTTCCCTCATGGTCTGCTACTTCAAGCCTCTAAATGTCGTTGGGAGATTCCGTTTCCATGGCAAGGAATACGCTTTCTGTAAATATTTGTTCTCGAGGGAAGTCTTCGGCTCGACACATCAGGGAACTCTCGGCAAGGGTACTCCCCCTCTACTTCTTCTAAAAGTAGAACATCTGTAATGATTTGTAACCTTTTACTTAAGATTCTTCCATATAATTTATATCCTGTGTTTAAAATATTCCCCTATAATTCTCACAACTGTTTCGAGCACCTTTCTTAAAAATAGATATAATTCGAGCATGTGTCCAGCATCTTGGTATTTGGCATCCATTCCAACAACTATTAATTAAATTCAAAGTTCTTTGATTTAGTATCGGTCCACCATTTTAAGGAATGTCTTAAGTTTATAAGAATTTGCATTTTGGTAAGATTATTTTACCAATAAATCCAATATAAACCAAATTACTTTCACAAGGATCATCCTCTCACATTTCTTAGACATCTTGCAGGGGAAGGCGGGTGTTTTGAAAGGAACGGTTGACTAAAGGTGACAAAAGACAGTCGTATTCGTATTTTATAAGGTTTATTTACAAAATATGTTGTACAAAAGGGTGAAGTAAAGGATGGGACTAAAATTTGTAAACTAGCAGAGACTGATGCTATGTAGAATCACAGTGATGTTTAGTGGTGTCCATATCCATAGCCATGACCATAACTTGAGAGTCCTCCATAAGATCCCAGGGACAAGGAACTGCCATGACTTGACAGGGCACTGGAGGCGAGAGCAGCGGTCTTCAGGGCTTCATAGCTTCCAAGTGACAGAGAACTACCGCTACCATATCCGCCAAGGGAAAGTGATCCTCCGCTACCATAACCTCCAAGGAAACCAGAGCCGTAGAGACCTCCACTGGAGCCGATGGATGCGACAGCAACTGGCTGTGCTACAGGGACAGCAACGGGCTGGGGAACTGGGACTGCTACGGGCTGTGGTACGGGGTAGGGACGAGGAACTGCTACAGGCACTGGGTGAGGAACGGGTACTGGCACTGGACGGTTGACAGTGACGGGGTAAGGTCTAGGAACAGAGACGGGTACAGGATGTGGCACAGGAACAGCAACTGGACGAGGTACTGATACAGGATAAGGCTGTGGGACGGGAACAGGTACTGGTCTGTTGACAGGGACAGGGACGGGCTGAGGAACAGGCACAGGCACCTGTTGAGTGACGGTAGCTACTTGTACTGGTGCTGAGCTTACAGAGACACCTCCAATTCCAAAGCCACCAGAGCCAATGCCAATTCCTCCAGATCCTAGTCCGGCACTCAGTCCTGCTGATCCTAGTCCTCCGTATCCACCGCCGTATCCGTATCCACTGCCGTATCCGTATCCACCCCCGTATCCAAATCCTCCTCCGTATCCAAGACCAAGGATTCCACGTTTGGTTGGCTGTTTGGTATCTTCAGTCTGGGATGTGGAGGTAGTACCGGCCAGTGCCACGGCCAATACGAGCGATAGAACCTAAGAACATAGAAGGCTCCTATGTATCCCACATATGACGTTCAAATGTTACTAAACAGTTGTGATTGCTATTAGCACAGATTGCTACGTACGAAACTGAGCTGTCATATGGTGATTTAAACAATTCAAAACAATATACCATCGTACAATCTTAAACCGAGTTTCCTATGTTTTCAACGGTTGTATGACATATCATTTCAAGTGCTCTGTGCTGTGCGATTTTTAAGTTACTATTGCGGATGTTATATAGAGATTGGCGTCTTTTACGTAACATTTATTCTAAACAATGTCATCTTTAATGGGTTGACAAGCCTAAATATATCTTCAAAAATGAATATTACTCTAAAATACGGCAAAATTGGAGTATTTTTTCATAACTCATATTTACTTATTAATTTCTTTCGGAAGTTAGTCATAACTCAAAAGGTTCGTGGAAAAAATTAAAATATCATTGTAAGCTGCACATTTTTGTAGAAATTCTAGCCGTATATAAGCTAAGGTTTTTGATGGGAGAGTCAACATGAAAAATTCAATGCCATGACCGGGATATGAACCACGGATCTCCTGGGTTAGAGCGACTGGACGGGAACCAGGAGATACGTGGTTGAAACTCCGGCCGGGGCATTTAATTTTTCATGTTGACTCTCAAAAATGGTTTCTCTGTTAAAATGAAATTACTAAGAAGTTAAATGGTAAACTGATAATGTGTGGTGATTCGTTACAGCTATATAAGGAAAAGAAAAGTTTTCTTGTGTCATCGTATTATATTTAAATTATCTTGTTAATGAGATCCAACACCTATCTTCGTAAAAGTTTCGTTGTAGTTACACTTAATAAAGGCATTACCTTTTCTCTGTAATAATACTTGGTAGCGTGGTGGTAGCGTGCCTGGCTCACGTTCAAGAGGTCCCGAGTTCGAATCTTGGTCAGGGTGAGCTACCTGGATGAGGTTTTTACCGGGGTTTATCCCTTAATCTGTAAGACGAATGTCGGGTAACTCTAAGCCCTATGGATCCTGGTCTCATTTGAGCATCGTTTCTCCAATTTCATCCCTCGTCCGATATGACTTAACGTTGGATGACGTAAATAAAAGTGATTGATATGCTTTACACTATCTTGCCTTCTTTTTCTGGACAATAAAAGCTGGATTTTTGTTACACGGTCTAATGTCGCACACAAACCAGAAGCGGAATACGATAAAGGTGTATAATATCATCTGTTTAGAATTTGATTGGCTATGTATAATATAGAGTTCCCAAAAACCATATTAACAAACCTCTAGACCATCATTGCAACTTAAACAAAACATACAAAAGAAAGTTTGGATGAATGAAATAAAGCTAATGGGAGTATCCAATGAGATGCTTTGAACTCAAATGTTTCTTTAAGTTTCGTAGTTGGTATGAGACTAGGTGTATTCGTAAGCGAATCAATTGTTTCGAAAAGTACATACTTGTACTAGAAAAATCATAAGTTAAACGCCTTTTTCATTTTTAATTACTGCACTACCTTGATGTAGGAAATATGAATTATTTCACAGCGACAAAACATTTCTACATGGTTATTTCACTGAAAATACTACATCGACACCCCTCGCATAACAAAAGAACGTATAATTATACAAATCTGATATGTTACTCACATGAACTATTGTACAATTCCTCTGAATATTTCATATTAATCTCGATAAGCCTCTTAGAAATTATCTTATTGTAAGCTTTCATGCATATGCAAGGGGAATAAGAGAGTATAGTAGGCTTTAAGTGACAGTCAATTGTTTTAAACCTGGTTGCTAAGTGACTTTGAAATTCTGATATCTTTACATAACCAAGGAGTAACATATGAATGACTTCCTATTCGAGGGAAGTATAAACATTGGACAGTTCGGAGGTAACAAAGAATATCTTGACAAATATATTTAATATAAAGTGTGTATTTCTAAAGCATCTAAATATCTTTTGTAGTAAGATTATGTCTATCTCCTAAGTTTGCCATTTATGCAAATGTCATCCAAAACGAGTCTGAGAACATTATCAAAATGTTGAAGATATACACCACAGTTGTAATGAAGCTGCTTTAAACTATATTTTAATCAAAATTATTGAAGAAATTGGCAAGGGTCTTAAAATTTCAATATATGGGTCTTTATAAAAAAATGCCAGTTCTGGAGTACGGAACCTTGAAACTATACTACCACTAAAATGTTAGTGTCGGATTTTTAAGTGGAAGGCAATACGTTCCTTGTCTATGTAACTGTTACAGAAAGTAAAAAGGTGAATATGTCTCTATGTTTCCACCAATAACATATTTCAAAATTTAATATCTGTTAAATATTAGCCCCTTATTCAACTGCAGTATCATTAAAGATCGACACGAAAATTTTCAAGTACATTTCCCACCCCAAACAACTCCTTATAAAGAAACCTTATTTACTTTTTAGTTTCTCGAAAGATGGCTCTATTATACTAGTTTAAAATGCCACATGCTTAAGATTCTGGATTACTAATAAAATGTATATTTTCAATTACGTGAGAGTACATGTGAAGTCCTTTTCATTTGGGAGGATATTTGTAGATAATATTTGTAACTCACTATTCTGAATGGCTTTTGAATAACAGATATGTTACTACACAAAAGTGTGGATGTCTTTAAAACGTACACTTTAACAAATCACATTTACGGAGTTAAACATTTCTGAAACACTTCTTGTTAGTCTATTTTAAAATCTATCTATCTTAAGGGGAAAGTTTCTGTTCCATCTTGTCCTTGCGAACATAATATAATTTAAAATTCATAGCATAGCGACTAGCTCTTAAAAGATGGGCGTAACTTAGGCCTACCATACTCCAATATTCCCATTGTATCTATAAGTAATGAAAGCATTCTGCAAATACTTGCATATATCTTGATTAATGATTTTTGGTTTGTTTGTTTGTAATTTAAGTCCGCCAACGTTAAGTCATATCGGACGATGAATGGAATGGGTGAAATGATGCTCAAATGAGCCCAGGGTCCATAGAGCTTAGAGCTACCAGACATTCGTCTTTAAGGATAAGGTAAAACCCCGGAAAAGCCTTATCCAGGTAAGTCACCATAACCGAGATTTGAACTCGGAACCTCTTGAAGGTGAAGTAGAGACGCTGCCACCACGCTACCGAGGCGGGCACTTGTATTTATCTTGATTAGTCTTAGGTAACTGTAATGATAAGCGGTTTGAAGAACAGTTGGTTTCAAAATGAGTTCGGAAAGTCCTATTAATATTAGACATTAAGTTCTTGCTGTAAAAATTTCACATCTCGCTAACTCACCTCTAAATTTGTAATATGCTTGATCTTAGAAACTGTTGTACTTATAGCAACACGGAAATATACGTACCAACAAAGTCTTCATGGTGCAGGTATGGGAACAGTTGAAGTCAACTGAAGTGTTCTGATTTGTCTGGAGAATGCTTCAGTTTATATAGCAGTGGGGTAAGGATATCAATGGGTGGAACCGGGCGCGAACTTTCTCTCTCTGTCCCCAGATCCACAACATACAGTATGCCCCCAACTGCTTCCTATTGCGTAAGGACAAGTTCTTTCTGATAATAATGCTAATTGGTACCACAACTCAACATAATTACTAAAGTAAATGTCAATATTTTAATGCAAATTAATCTATGTCACATCTTAATAAAAACAAAATCGTATATTATGTACGTACACCGTTTCAGCTCAGTTCTTTATGGGGCGGAAATAGTGTGTTGGAAGTGATGATAAATCACCACTAAATAAAAACGTCAAATGTATGTATGTATGCATGTATGTATGTATGCATGCATGTATGTATGTATGTATGTATGTATGTATGTATGTATGTATGTATGTATGTATGTATGTATGTATGTATGTATGTATGTATGTATGTATGTATGTATGTATGTATGTATGTATGTATGTATGTATGTATGTATGTATGTATGTATGTATGTATGTATGTATGTATGTATGTATGTATGTATGTATGTATGTATGTATGTATGTATGTATGTATGTATGTATGTATGTATGTATGTATGTATGTATGTATGTATGTATGTATGTATGTATGTATGTATGTATGTATGTATGTATGTATGTATGTATGTATGTATGTATGTATGTATGTATGTATGTATGTATGTATGTATGTATGTATGTATGTATGTATGTATGTATGTATGTATGTATGTATGTATGTATGTATGTATGTATGTATGTATGTATGTATGTATGTATGTATGTATGTATGTATGTATGTATGTATGTATGTATGTATGTATGTATGTATGTATGTATGTATGTATGTATGTATGTATGTATGTATGTATGTATGTATGTATGTATGTATGTATGTATGTATGTATGTATGTATGTATGTATGTATGTATGTATGTATGTATGTATGTATGTATGTATGTATGTATGTATGTATGTATGTATGTATGTATGTATGTATGTATGTATGTATGTATGTATGTATGTATGTATGTATGTATGTATGTATGTATGTATGTATGTATGTATGTATGTATGTATGTATGTATGTATGTATGTGTGTATGTGTGTATGTGTGTATGTGTGTATGTGTGTATGTGTGTGTGTGTGTGTGTGTGTGTGTATGTATGTATGTATGTATGTATGTATGTATGTATGTATGTATGTATGTATGTATGTATGTATGTATGTATGTATGTATGTATGTATGTATGTATGTATGTATGTATGTATTTATTCACTGCAATTGTGGCAGAGTTAACAATACAGATCAAATTACAAATACTAGATTTACAACAATAACACAATAAACAATACAAACATGATATTATTTTACTTTAGTCACTTAAAGCATATCTAATTACTTCTCTATTTACACATTATATACCATTATAATTCAAAAGTCAAACTATAAACCATCTAGATTTTTTCTAAATTTCTTCAGCGACAGGGGACAGCCCTGAAAGACTGCTACAGGCAATTCATTCCATTCTTCAATGGTTCTATTAACAAAAGAAAATTTTCCTATCTCGGTTCTGTATCTTCTACCCTTAATTTTATACCTATGATCATTTCGTCCATAATAATCCGGATTATCTAACCTTACACTAACGTCCACCCATGCCTTTACACCAGCAGTAGCTTTGAATAATGATACCAACCTATGTTTTTTACGCCTAATTCTTAATTCCTCCCATTTAGTCTCATATCCTTTTATAGGCCCAAAATACTTACCTCTTTTTATGAATTTTATTTCTCTCTTCTGTATGTTTTCTAATGGATCGATTTGGTTAGCTCTATACGGGTCCCAGCATGCTATTCCATATTCCATAACCGGCCGCACTAAGGCCTTGTAGGCAATTTCCCTGGACCTAGCGCTCCCCTTTTTCAATATTCTCATTACGAAATGTAATGCCTTCCACGCATTCCTAGATGTGGAATTTACTTGTTCATCCCATCCAGCATTACTTGCCAGGTACACTCCCAAGTATTTGCAGCTGTCCACCTGTGGAATTTGCACCCCTCCCATGTGATAGTTAACAATAATTTTGCCCTTAGTTCTACTAAAAATAATGGACTTACTTTTCTTGGCATTAATTGACATTTTGTTAGCCGCAGCCCAATTACAGATTGATATGAAGTTATTAACTGTGAAGCAAATAAATATATACAAATATAATAAAAATAGGCAACAAAAAATAATTTTAGAATCTTTCGAGCACTTCATGAGACAATTCCTAATAATTTTGGGTTGAGAAAAACTAATATGACAATGAAACATCTTTATTAGCTCTAGTTTCTATGATATCCACAGGGTGGAAGTATTACATATTAACGGATTGAGAGAAAAAAAATACATTTTAATTATATACATACTAAAAACAATGAGAGTGCATTTGATTATTTTTAAACTGGTAATTACAAGCTAAGAGTTATAAATTGCTGGAAAAATACTTCGCAGATAGTCGTGTCTGAAGAGAATCATTTGGTGGCCTACTGACTTCGTCGTCTTTTAGCTTGCCTCTTGTGATGGAGTTCCGCAGAATCCCTATACAAAGACCAACAGTAGTCCTGATGGAATCACTCCCCATGTTCATCACTAACAGCTCCACAACTAGGAGGGAAAAAGTCTAGGTGGGAGTGGAGAAAATGGATCTTAAGGGACATGTTGCTTCCAAGGCTACGTTTTTTTTTTTTTTTTTTTTTTTTTTTTTTTTTTTGCAGGATCTCTGTCATCAAATGCTAGTAGTTATCTCTTTTGTTGCCTAAAAATCCATGAACAACACCATTGAAGGCCTCCCAAGCTTCCTTTTCTTTCCCCTCCAAAATTTGGTCAAATGCAAGACCCTTTACAAGTTGTCTTATTTGTGATCCAATAAATATGCCTTCCTTATCTTTTGCATCACTAAATTTGCAAAACTTCTCTCTGATTGTGTTTTGTTATGTGAAAAGTGTGCCAAATCCCCCCCAAAATTCCCCAAGTTTAAAATCGTCACTCTAAAAAATGAAATGTCACTTTACCTTCTAAACAAGAACTAATTTATCATTTATATGGTGATTTTTTAATTCAGCAGATGGAAATACATGTAAATTCACTATGTTTTAAGCCCGAAACATTTTCATTGTAGCCCAGGGTTATTAGTAATTAAAAGTTTCACTTACCTTATAAGATATGATGACAGTTTTCTTACAAATTGGCAAGGATCGCGATTTCGTGAATACCTCATTCACGTCGTCAGCTTGAAACAGCTGAAATCGCGAAATCGTGATCCTTGACAATTTGTAAGAAAACGGTCATCATTTCTTATAAGTGAATTTTTAGTTAAAAATTATTATATTTGTATATATCACCACTACATTTTAATAAATTTTAAATTAATTTTATACTGTAGGAAACTCTGCACATGTTAGTGTAAATTATGGGAAATTTCTCTATCAGACATTCTTGAATTAATAGTAATTTAATTTTGATGCTCATAACAAAAGAAGATTGTCTAGAACTAAAATCTTTAAGGACCATTATACAAATTCGCTGCTCTTAATTTCACATAAACTTGAAATTTATTGGTTTTCTGTGCTACATATTAGTAAATAACACGAATTATAAACGGGTTGAATAAATATTTTTAAAGTACAAAATAAGATGGCACAATGTGTGATGGATGTATAAAGCTGTTAAGGTACTTCATTAGGGGTTGAAATTCACTTTTCTTATTTTTACATTTTGCTATTATGTCATCTCTCTAGATTAGCGAAATTAACTGTTCTTTCACACTGCCCGTGTGTAGGCCAAAGTATGGAAAGATAGAGTCAGACTGAAAAATTCAATGGCATAGCCGGGATTTGAACCACGTATCTTCTGGTTTCCATCCAGCTGCTCTAACCATTGAGCTACTATGCCCAACGTGCTGATATGACATTAGATTCTCCAAATGATTGTGTTTTTCCCGGTAAACCACTAGTGCCCAATTTCACCAACAGATGTTAAAATCGACGTTAACAAATGTAACGTAACAATTGACAGCGCTAAAACTAATGTTAAATTTCTTGCATTTCACCAACCTGTTTTCTTAAAATGTTAACAAACCTGTGTTAACGCCAAGACACTTGTAAATACCACAGTTATAGAAGGCTATGGATGATTTTCTGAACGTACTCCGATGCGCTTTTGTTTCCATTTTCGTCTGCACAAATGACGGATGAACAAAATCATTAATACAGCTGTAAGACAAATTTCTCATCGACGGAGAAAGAATTGTTAATTGAAATGGTAACAAAGTGTAAGGATATCGTGTAAAATAAGAGGACGGATGTGGTGAATGTAAAAGAGAAAGACGTCGCGGGGAAAATATTGGAAACGAATTTAATTCAAATACATGTGTCGCTACTACAAGCACCAAACAACTTGTCAGTATTACGTAAATTTAAAACGAGGTGCGAAAAACAAGTGCCTTAAACGTTTCAAGACGGCAGGTGGACAATGTATTATCCACATAATTCAGTGAATTATAAAATCGCAAAGGTTACTGAGCAAAGGCCAGATCGGCATATTCCTTTCCATGCATGTTCTAACCTCTCTTGTACTTCCGCAGTAACCTTCATAGCAACATGTTTCGACAGTTTATACCTCCGTAAAACAATTTTCTTCGGATAGTTCCTCAAAATCATGTTTCCTCACAGGCCATTTAGACGGTCTTAAATATAGCAAATCGACATCAACAGCTGAGTTCATGCTCGCCATCTTGACTATTTACAATTGTTAAGGACTTAACATTAGAAATTCCCCTTAGTTTAACATGAGATTTAGCACGAGTGTTACGCTAACACTTGTTGATGAAATGCAATTTTTGTTATAACTATTGCTAAACTCGTGTTAAGTCTTAAAATTTGTTGGTGAAATCGGGCATAGGAGTTCCCATAAACAAATGAGACAACTGCCTTATTGGCGACTTACAACATGTAAGTAGTTTTAAGGACCGGGCGTTGTAGTTAACCAATATTATGTCATCCAGGCTGTGGCAGTGAATTCTTCAGTCTGACTCTATCTCTCCATACTTAAGTCTACACACGGCCAGTGTGAAGGAACAATTCATTTCCATTAATTGACCTAATAGTGGTTAACTATAAAGCCCGGGCCTTAAAGTACTTACAGCATAGTAAGACGCCATTAAGGTAGTTGTCTCATGTGTTTATAAGAACTCCTAAGTGGTTAACTGGGAAAAACAAGAGTCAGTTGGAGAATTTAGTGTCATGTCGGCACGTTGATCAGAAGAACCGTAGTTCAAATCCTGGCTATGGCATTCAATTTTCCAGTCTGGCTCTATCTTTCTAGAGAAGTACGTTGAAACATATTCTAGGGTTGTAAATGTTTTTCAGGTGGACAAGGATTGGTATGTGAACGAACTTAAGAGGCTTTACAATTACTCTGAAAAGCTAGATGGTATAAGGGAAATTAATAGGGTCATATTAAAATGATACTGAAGGGGAATAAATGTTATGTTTCTCTGAAATTGGAAATGTCATATTGACTAACTGATGAATCCAAGAAATTTCTGTTTTTGCTTAAACGAGGAATAGCAATGGAACAAATAGCAGGTACTCCCGTTCTGCCTTTGGCACATCACATCAAATTACAAAAAAGTAATGACTTGAAGAAGCTTTCAAAACAGACTGAAAGAACAATTAATTTCCAATTTTTTGGGGGGTTGGTATAATTTCGATTCCCGGCCAGAGGTTGGCAATTTTTCTTTAGCTAAAATTTTTCTCTGTCCTCCATAGAGTTGTTAAGTACAAACCTACAATGCACTAGCCTACAATTTCAAAGAAGCAAACCCTCCAATATAACCTTAGCAGCCAAAGGTGAGCTACAGAACTTCCTGCATTCTTCTTTCCTAAGATCCAACCTCCGTTAGTATCCTCTGGCCTTCTGGGGTATGCCCCATCAGGAATATAGACACAAAAGGTCTTATATAAGATTCCCGTCCAAACTTTGTCATAGCCATATATCTACTTTCTGCAATGGATTTGTTCATTAAAACATTTCTATCGCAAATTAATTCAAGTGCAGTACTTTATTTATCCTTTTAAACAATGAGATACTAAAAGTTCAGCTGCAAAATGGGATGAAAAGCGAAAGAGGTCTTGAAATGCAACAGTGAGCTCATTTACAGGTGTCTACTTGCGGAACGATGCTCGATTTTTATCTCTGTTTTCCCATGCTAGTCTCGATTCTCCTAAAACTGGTTGCCAAGTTACAGATGTTTATTTGCTATGACTGCTATAAATGGATCGGAATGTAGTCAACGGCGTTTACTACTTACGTGAGAGCTGTGAAAACCTACCGTGCAGTAGCACGAGGAATAGAATACTTGCACACCCAGACAGCTACACACTCCCATAAAATAATTGCGTATAAACGACTAGTTTCTGAATTAGTTTAATTTCCTGGTGCATTTTCATTGCCTTTATTGAACTGTCGCATCCTGGAAGGCTCATTAAACACATCCATCGTACCATCACCACATGCTTCACTTGATTGGCGATGAATTTCTATAGGTGTCACACCACGAAAATGGAGAAAACAAATATTTACACGCTGTTCTTGCAATGAAAACGTCACCATTTTAAAAATAAGAAACAGCCCTAACTCTCGTCACTGCAACTAGGATTCTATGCACTGTACAGTACTACTATCTCTGTCATGTATTCACAAAGACTCCACGTGTATTTTTAAAAAATGCAGAAGTTCCTATCTGGTCCCGGTCCTGAAATATAAGAGATGTTATAACTTGAACGCATGTCGAAAATATTAACAATAAGTACCTTATGTTTTACGCCCGCATTATTTCCTTTGTTCAGTCATTCACAAATTATTCTTACAAACAGTTATTCTGCATGCTTCGAATTATTCGATTTTCAGTTTTAGATATATTATTTTATAACATATTTCTTTGTTGTATAACAGGAATAGGGAAATATTTGGCTTTAAGCGATTGTCAAATATTTTAAGAGTGGCTTTGAAATTCCGTTCTCTTTGCAGGATCAAGAGGTGTGGGAAGAATGATGGCCCTCCATTTTGTATAAAGTATTTTGAAACATTAACCTACAACAAATAGTACAGTGCGATCCATATAACCCTGAACCATTTCAATAGGCCATAACTTTTGAACCAATAATGGGATATACGTGCAACTTTGGGAGAATATAATACACAATTGGGAGATTACACTACACTATTTAAATCTCAGAGAAAATGTTGCAGGTGTCCTCCACCAGCATCTCTACATGTTTGCAATAGTCTTACCATATTCTCTGAAGCTTTACGGAGAGTATCCTCGCCAATGTTCCTTATTTCGGTTCAAAGGGATTCCCTGAGATCATCATTGTCCATGGCCTATACTTGTACACTCTTATTTATTTGGATACCTACACAAGAAAAAATCCGTTGATCAGGGGATCTGGGCGGGCCAGTTCTTTTGTGATTATTACATAACACTGGGCAACAATGAAAATATTTCGGGTTTAAAAATAGTGAATTTACATGTATTTCCATCTCGTGAATTCAAAAATCACCATAAAGATGACAGATTAGCTCTTTTTTGAAGATAAAGTAGTATTTCATTTCTTAGAGTCAAGATTTTAAATTTGGGGAAACTTTTTTTGGGACCTGGCACACCTGTCAGATAACAAAACACAGTCAAAGAGAGATTTTGGAAATTAAGTGATGCAAAAGTTAAGGAAGGCATTATTCTCGGAAAGCAAATAAACGAACTTGTAAAGGATTCTGCATTTGACGAAATTTTGCAGTGGATAGGAAATGAAGCTTGGGAGGCCTTCAAGGGTGTTGTTCATGGATTTTTAGGCAAAAAAAGAGATGACAACTACAAGCATTTGTTGACAGTGCTCCTGCAAAAATACCGTAACCTTGGATGCAACATGTCGCTTAAGATCCATTTTCTCCACTCTCACCTAGACTTTTTCCCTCCTAGTTGTGGAGCTGTTAGTGATGAACGTGGGGAGAGATTCCATCAGGACATTCTTTTATGGAACAAAGATATCAGGGTCATTCGAATTAGGTAATGCTTGCGGATTACTGTGGGTCTTTGTATAGGGATTCTGCGGAACTCCTTCAAAAGAGGCAAGATAAAAGACGACGAAGTCAATAGGCCACCACATGATTCTCTTCAGACACGACTATCTCCGAAGTATTTTTCCAGAAATTTAGAACTCTTAGCATGTAATTGCCAGTTAAAAAGATAAAATGCACTTTCATTGTTAGCATGTATGTAATTAAAATGTATCCCTTTCTCTCAATTCGTTAATATGTAATACTTCCATCTTGTGTATATCATAGAAACTAGAACTAATAAAATTTTTATTGTCATTATTGTTTTTCTAAACCAAAAACTAGTAGGAATTGCCTCATGAAGTGCTCGAAATATAAAAAAATTATTTTTTTGTTGCCTAGTGTTATCAAAGAAAGTTGTTACAAGTTCCACGGAGTCATTAGATGTTTGCTGGAAATAACCTTCTCTCAATTCGATGTCATCCAGCTGCTCCAAAATGTATTGAAGATACCCATATAAACTTCAGTGTACACAGTCGTATCAAAGAAAATGGTACCAACGATCCGGGAAGCTGACACCGCACACCTTACTCCAACCTGTTCATCATGCAGACGGGTTTCGTGGATCATTTGGGGGTTTACAGCAGCCCTATATCTGGTGTTTTGTGTGTTTATGTAGCCTGAAAGATGAAACCATGCCTCATCTGTAAACCACGTTATGGAGAAAATGTGTGGACATGGAGTAATAGTACCCCGAACTGATTTGTTTATCATAATCTGCTTCTTTCAGTTGTTACACGATATACACTGTGTAAGTTCGCAGCTCTTTGACATGTTCCATATGATTACCCTGATTCCTGGCTCAATCGACACCACGATTTGTTTGGATAATTCAATAGTCTTCTGCGAAAATTTGTAACAGATGACGGTCTATGTTTTCCACTCTCAGTTGTCTCCAGCTTTCTTACGAGCGATAAAATTGTTGCCTTTGTCGGAATATCGTGCAAATTGAGTTCTCTTAGAAATTAACGTTGTTGTTACCACGGAATTTGTCTTCCAATATGTTTTCAAAATGTAAACACGCTCTCTTAGTGAGTACTGCATGTTGGTGTAATGACTGCAAATTTAAGACTGTCAATTGTCAACAATTTTCAGTGTTTTCACTTCTCCAAAAGCCACTGAGGTCATTAAAACAAATTTCTACATTCTACGAGCTTTCAAAGGGAACTGATGGCCTGTTGAAATGGTTCAGGTTTATATGAATCGTACCGTAGAAATAGTTAACTCCAAAATATGAATTTAACCTGAAATGTGTGCTTTAACGAGATAGAAATTCCTAATCTAGTAAACTTTTGTCTATGGTTTACCAATGACAAAGCGTTGGTCGAGTTGTATGCTCTGTGAAAAATGGTAAAGTGTGACGTCCACAGAAAAGGCTTTGCAGAGGTAGCAAGCACAGCCAAGCAGCATTTAACATTCTTGCTGTACAGAACAGTTCAATGTGCTTCTCTGGCGGCATTGTTTGCTTCGTGTATTTAGAGGACAAGTTTTTATTCGTTCTGCCTTTTGTATCCTTATAAAGTTAATGTGAACAATTGCCTTTCTTGTTGAAGCGACACTGCCTTTAAGATATAATGGTTATAGAGAAAACTGCAAACAGAAGGATGTATTAAATTCGGTGCAAAAGTTTAACTTACTTATTTGTTAATTTGTTCTGGTAGAATTAAAGCAATCAGTTATTCCATTCCACACCTTCAAGAATACAAATATAAAAGTGAATCCAAATAAATGTAATAAACTATTAAAGTGCAGAAAAAATCTAACATTCATTCTCTGCAGGCTGTTTGGAACTGCCCGAAGGGTGGTCAAATCGTGTACCTGCTCTGGAAAGAGCTTTACCACGTAGTGTCGGAGATGTGGATGTTGTAGGATGACGGGTGAAAATTAAGTGGGTGTAGAGAAGTGAGGTAGCTTGTTGCTCCTCGAGGAATGATGAACCGGGTGCTACAGTCCGCGTGCACCGCTTGTGGATTAGTTAATGAACTTGGAAGAAGATAGGTAGAATTTTGAATTATCCAGACTAATATTGGGTGGCTGTAATTTAGTTAAGGCAGGAATGGGGATCATATGGTTACCGGTAATGACCGCAAGACATGTGGGGTAACCGATGTCGCTTTATGCTTCGCTCACGAGGTACATAGTCCCCAAGGGATCTGACTAGGGCGCTCTCATGATGAGGCAAACTCTCAAAAAATTTGGTAGCCTGGCGTCTAATTTCATCCTCCCCATAGCGGAGGGATGAAGCCTCGTGAAGTAGTCTCACGGGGAGCCTTGTGCATACAGAATAAATAATCCGAAGACATTTATTCTGTGCACGTTGGAGCAGTACCAGGTTTGAGCCTGCGGCCATACCCATAAAGAGGCGCAACTTTAGGGAAACAGACATCGCATACCTAAGTACAGGGTATAGTAATACTGCGGCACTAATGCGCTTGCTTCCGGATGTGTTCCCGAAAAGATAGGCCCTTGTCCAGCTTGACTCCCAAGTATTTGATGGAATTCTCCCACCTAATCCCTTGCCCAAAGTAGGTGAATGTGGGGAAGTTGGCGGAAAAGCGGCGCTTGGTGAACATTATCACTTTGCTTTTCTCCGTGTTAATGGACAATCGCCAAAGCGTGCACCAATCCTGGAGGAGGTTTAAATATCGCTGAATGGGGTTGAAGGTTCTGCGTGGGTGTCTGTTTGTGGAAAATAGCAGCACGTCGTCAGCATATTGCACTATGTTGACGTGCTGTTGTCAGGGGGGAATAAAAAAACTTAAAAAAAATAAAAAAATCTAAATATCTTGAAAGCAGTTACTTATGATTGGGGCCGGAAAGTTTCTGACCTCAAATTTTCTAAAATTGAGCTATAAAATTGTTAAAACAGTAAGCTTCTCGTGCTTCAACCGAAACAAAAGACAACCAAGGCTACCTGTTAAAAAAGTGACGAGAGGTGCGTGATAGCCCATTGTTTCGCAGTGTTCTCGATTTATTGTCATATGTAGCTCTGCTATATAGTACTAAACTGTGTGCATATGTAGCGTCCAACACGTGATGAATGGAGTTAGCTCTGCCTTGCTTAAACAGGATTGAAGCAGACTGAGTGAGGTTATAACAGCATGATCAGAGCTTTCTATAATATTCAGAAGCACATGGCAATACATCTTCATGGCAGAAGCAATGGTAGTGCTGACTGGGCAGAAATAACCTTTTACATATTTATTTGCCATCCTAAGAGATTACCGTTATATCATATTGAACTCTTGAAGTCTTACTTTGCGGAGTGCGGCCCATACTGGAAGATCTAATATGGATAAAGTCAGTGATCCCTATAAACATTATAATCAAATACAAATTTTATTTCAACACATCTACTGCCTCGAACTACTTCTTTCAAGAAACAAGTACAATAACAGGTCATTAAGTATTTAACTAAGCCAGAAAAAAATCGTTGACATGTAAATTTATTAGCAAACAAGATAAGTAACGCTGCCTGGAAACAGGTTATATACAGGAAGTGCTACAAATACAGGTAACAACCAATACAGAGGAAATTAGAGGACCTGAATGTTACAAAATAAACTACTATATTAAATACACTAGAGGAAGAGGAAAACATTGATAATTATAGGAAGACTGGGGGAAGGGATAAGAATAAGAGCAAAAGAGGTGGTGTAGAATTTTGTGCGGATTACGGATGGAAAATGAAATGTGTAGTGTTTAATGCTTTCAATACATGCGGCACCGCAGGTGGTGACACTGGTGTTACATGAGATGAAGATGGAGTACAGGTGCAATGAGATGGCAGGGAAAACCGGAGATCCCGGAGAAAACTGCCCCAGCGCCGTGTTGTCCACTTTGATGTAGCCTGGGATCAAACCCGGGCCACCGTGGTGAGAGTCGAGTGCTCAAAACACTCAGCCATGGCGCGACCGATAATGAATGAAAAGGGAAGAGGGAAAAAGGAAGGAGGATGACAATAGAGAGGACAATGGAGCTAAGAGACGTAGAAAGTCAGTAGGTTAGCAGCACGATGGAAGAAGGTGGAAGCGCTGGAGCGAGAAGTCCGAATTGAACAAAGAGAGCTTCTGCTTTACTAATTTGATCGCCTTAGGCTCATCTTCCTCCTGGAGGTGCAGTAGCTACTGTTGTACTCCTGCGCGTTTCAGTGCTAAAATCGTCCTGCAATTCAACTCTTCTTACAAACAGATATCACTGCATGATTCTGGGGTTTTCTCCAATATACCAGGTGAGTCAGCTGCCCCTTCTTCTCGAGTTTTATGCTATCCGCATTTTACACTCCCAGCACGAAAACATCGATCCCATTACTAGGTTCTACCGGTTCAGTATTTCAGAAAGTGATCTTAAGGTAACTCATCGATCCTCTTCTCACAATGGCAGCAGCAGTGTTGATGTCTTCTTCCGTAAGAGCAGTAACCGGAGCACCGGGTCCCCCTTCCTTTGAAATTGATTGTCTCCCCTCTTTAAACATTTTAAACCACCTTCGAGCTGTGCTGTATGGAAGAACAGACTCTTCATAGGCCTTCTGTAACGTTGTATAGGCCTCAACTGAAGATTTGTTCAGACAAAAGCAGAATTTCAAAGCCGCATATTGTTCCTTGAGAGTTACCTCCATTGCAGCGGTAGGCGATACTGAACATGTCTGAACTTACCTGGTACTCACAGGTGGGAACCAGGAGTACCAACAATGAAACTACTACGGCGTGTTTGTTTCACATTAAGCTAACAGAATATAATAAGATTGAATTTTAGTGCCAAAAATTATGATCTTCGAAAATTATGATCATTATTTATTGAACAGCCCTCGTAGCATACAAGTGGAATGAAGAAGGCCTTCTAAATTACATTAAAATTCCTGTTATTGAGTAAAGTTAGATTAACACTTTCTGTATTGTTAAAGGCTCCAAAGAGAATACCAGTTTCCACTCTCTTCAGGAATAGGGGGATAAATGTTCAAACTATCTCTTGAGAGGTCGGCCTAAATATAATTTTCCTCTTCATAAATAGGCTGTAATCTTTTGTTCTATCCTTGCAGCTTATTTTATTTTTATCAATCTTGTTGTTAAAGGGGAAAGAATCTGATGTTATATCTATAAACTCTCATTTATATCACGCTTACATCCGCAGATCAGCAAGGTGCCACTGTTCTTGCTGGTCCACCGCTCGTCTACACACGACACAACTGGAATAACGCCAGTCAGCTTAATGTTTGGCCGAGAGCTACGCCTCCTCTGTGACCTGGCTTTTGGAAGCCCTCCGGAGGCGAAGCAGCCAGTGACCGAGTATGTGGAGAACCTGGTGCACCACCTCCACGACATGCATGAGATGGCTCGCCAGAACATCCAGAATGCGAGCGACCGCATGAAGACCAGGTATGACAGGCATGCCAACAGCCAAGGATTCCAGCAAGGTGACCTGGTCTGGTTGTACCGTCCGACGTGGACCAAGGGACGCTGCCCGAAGCTATAGCAGCCATGGCAAGGGCCGTACCGGGTGGTGAAGAGGATAAATGACGTGGTCTACCGCATCCAGAAGGTGCCCCGAGGAAAGATGTTGGTGGTACACCTGGATCGTCTAGCCCGCTACGATGGTGCTGTTCGGGACGACCAGCTTTGAGGAGGGAGCAGTATCACCCAATTATCGGAAAGCCAGACCAACGACAGCTGAGAAGGCACCAGAATCATACGGGCCACACCCACTCATCTATCTCAGTCACTAGCTGAGGGGTTGATCAGGGAAGTGTCACTTGTCGCTGGCCGCCTCTTCCGCCCCTCCCCTGCCACCTGGAACCTTCGCAGTGATTCACCGAAACTAGAGGCTTCGGGAAAATGGCGATATTCCTATAAAAAGTGCTGCAGTGAGTGAATTGAGTCAGTGCTTGGCAAGCAGCAAAGGAGCGCCGTGTTAGTGAACGGACGAGAAGACTGTGTCCATGTATCGGAGGACTGTACGTAATTGCGAGAGCAAAAAGGGAACTGTAACGGACGAAATGGTGAATCGTAATTGTGTGCATTACGTAATTCTGTGTAATTGGCACGTGTTCAACTGTAAGTCGGTGGAAATAAAGAACATTTTTGAGTGGTGTAATTGGACTTTTCATTTCACGAACCCACAAAGTCACAATATCTATAAACTTTCATCTAAATCACACTTACATCCGCAGATCTATATACGCGATCTCTCTTTATCCTAAACAAATACATAATTCAATAAATAAGGAATCCAACAGCTGATTTGTTGCACGATTTTCTGTTGAGGAAACTTTACATGAATCAAAGCCATTCCTTCCATATATGATATTTCTGGATGTCACCTCTATCTTTAAAGACAAATATCTTTATCCTCATTATAATTGGACGAAGAGCAGGATTTTTATAAACAAAGGTCTTTGCTACCTTTCATTATTTCAAAAGTTGTATTACCACTTTGAGGTTAATAGTAAGGATATCAATGGAGATTAAAAGAGTTAGGCATTATTTTAAAATGTTTATTTATAAAATTAAACCTAATGTTGTATAAAAAGTTACATACTATGAAATGCTATAGGTACACTTATCTTCCTATCTTAAAGCATCACAATAAAGATAACAAGCTTTCTGCTGTTTTGAGCTAAGGTGACTGTAGTTTATGCTATTGAAGTCTCTGGATTGAGTCAATCAGTCCCAAGGGTGAGCACTGCCATGACTTGCAAGAGCACTGGAGGACAGAGCAGCAGCCTTGAGAGCTTCGTAGCTACCGAGAGACAGAGAGCTGCCACCTCCGTAGCTTCCAAGAGAGAGGGAGCCACCACTTCCATAGCTGGCTCCTGACAAGAGGCCAGAGCCGTAGAGACCACCACTGGAACCGATGGATGTAACAGCTACAGGTTGGGCTACAGGGACAGCAACGGGTTGAGGAACTGGGACTGCGACGGGCTGTGGTACAGGGTAGGGACGAGGCACTGATACAGGGACAGGGTGAGGTACAGGCACAGGTACTGGGCGATTGACAGTGACAGGGTAAGGTCTAGGAACAGAGACGGGTACAGGATGCGGTACGGGGACAGCAACTGGACGAGGTACTGATACAGGATACGGCTGTGGGACGGGGACAGGAACTGGTCTGTTGACAGGGACAGGTACGGGTTGAGGGACAGGTACAGGTACCTGCTGAGTCACGGTGGCTACTTGCACAGGTGTTGAACTAACGGATATTCCTCCAATACCAGATCCAAGACCTATTCCTCCGGAGCCAAGACCTATTCCTCCGGAGCCAAGACCTATTCCTCCAGAGCCAAGTCCAATGCCTCCGGAGCCAAGTCCAATGCCACCGGAACTAAAACCAAGTCCACCAGATCCCAGACCGTAGCTCAGTCCGGATGACCCCAGACCACCATATCCATATCCGCCGCCATATCCCAAACTGAGAATACCCCGCTTAGATGGCTGTTGCTTGGTGTTTGTAGGCTGAGGTGTGCCGGCCAGTGTCACGGCTAGCAGGACCGAGAAAACCTGCAAGGAATGCAAATAAATTAATCCCTTCACTCTTTGTCATCAATAGCTCCTTCAGATATCCATTATATGTTTCTAAAACATAAGTTGTTACACAGTATGTAATTCAGAATGCATCTATGGCATCTAAGGTAATACAAGAAAGGCAACCATATGTTCCCCACAGTTGCTAACATGCATGTTATAATATTTTGTAAAGTCTGTGTAGTCAATGCGAGTACAGTTTGCCTGACAAAGGAAACGGACCCTACCGCCCACTAATGACCGTCATAAATCTATCTCCACACTTCAGAAATGGAACATTGTCGTTGAGGATCAATAGCAACCCTGCTTTTCTGGAAGTGACAGTCGCTAGTTTACTCCACGTGGAGTCTTAGTTGACAAAGTTCCAACTTCCAGTTGATCTGTTTCATTACGTGCAGAAATTCGTTGTGTGTCACGATGTGGAGACCGTGGGAGGGAAATGTTGTGGTAAATGCAAATGAAGTAGTAGATATCTTTCAGTCAAGTGAAAATAGTCAAAGTGATGACAATAGCGTGAATAAATTGGAAAGTGTTGCTGGGCCAAGTTATGTTACTGGAAAAGCCTAAAAAAATCAAAGTTATAACGGCAACTCTTTCTAAGAAATTCAAGCACTTGTTTTGACCACATATAAATATGTGCTGATAAATAATCTTGGTAAGGGGTCGTGCAATGAACCTGATAAGTTCTGGGTATTCACAGAAATACAGTAAGAAATATTGTGACGAAAGAAATGCCAAAGACGCCGATCAAGTGTGAAAACAAAAGAAAACGTTTCTCTAAAGCAGATAATTTCTCATGCGATTTAATTCTCCAATAAATTTGTAAATTCTATGCAAATGGGAGAGCTCCCACCTTAGACGAATTAGTTGCACATTTGCAAGAAATTTATGATTTTCCTTATGGACACTGCACTTTGCGTGGTCTCCTAAAGGAGCTGGGTTTCAAATACCGCACTTTGAATATGAAAAGGGATATTATGGTATCTAGTAGAATTGTGGTTTGGCTTCGCCTGGCCTTTTCTTACTCAAAGTGCGGTATTTGAAACCCAGCTCCTTCAGGAGACCACGCAAAGTGCAGTGCCCATAAGGAAAATCATAAATTTCTTGCAAATATGCAATCAATTCGTCTAAGGTAGGCGCTCTCCCTTTTGCATAGAATCTATAAATTTCTCGGAGAATTAAATCGCATGTGAAATTATCAACTTAAAAGAAACGTTTTCTTTTGTTTTCAAACTTGAATGGCGTCTTTGGTATTCCTTTCGTCACAATATTTCTTACTGTATTTCTGTGAATACCCAGAATTTATCATGTTCATTGCATGACCCCTTACCAAGATTATTTCTCAGCACATATTTATATGTGTTCAAAACAAGGGTTTGCTTAGAAAGAGCAAAACTAAGTTTTGCAGTAATGGACATAAGATAATTTTCACATACCCATGACGTATCGAGAGAGGTGGCAACATTACAGAAAGGGCTGAGAGGAGGGCCGAGTTCGTAAAACGATTATAAGGGTTCCTCAAAGGAAGCGGCCAGCGTGCACACGAGTTTGCTAAACAAACTATAAATAATGTTATAAACTAATGATAAAAGGGCACAACTATTTTTATGTTACACCACCACATAACCTTTCTGAAGGAAATATAAATTGTGTCTAATATTCTTTCCTTAGAACAGTGATCTAAATTTAGTTTGATAAACAAGGCTAAATGACCATAAATCTAGCTTTGGTGAGAGTAGAGCTATCTAACTACTCAGCCACGGCACGGCCGTTTTTAAGATTAAAGAATTTGAAGATTAAGATTAAGAATAAATTATTTATTTTCGTGTTTTGCATCCTTACTGAATGTTTATTTATGATGATGTGAAAGAAATAGCATGACCTAAATTTACTTAAAAAATAAATAAATCACGATTGTTCTCTTGGAAAAATTAATCTTATGTATAAAATGTTCATAGTTTATCGCAAGAAAATGTCAGCTGAAACCATCTATGGTATTCATTGTGAAAAGCACCTGAAAAAGAAGCATATTACGAAAACCCATGAAATTGGATTGCTGAATATCAGATAATTCAAACATGTAAATATACGCTCACTTTTTTGAAAATGTAAAAGGCAGACAATTGCGTAGAAATCTTTTTAACAGTTTCTTTAATTTTGACTCTTAGCTATTCTGAAAGCAGCAATAATTTTCATTTTGTAAAAGGAGCTTTCTTTGTCTAAGGATTGGTAACAGTGAATCAGGTTTATCAAATAAATAACAAAGAAAGGGTAGAGCCAGACTGAAAAATTGAATGTCATAGCCGGGATTTGAACCACGGATCTTCTGGTCTCCGTCCAGCTGCTATAACCATTGAGCTACTATGGCCAATGTGCCAATATGACATTAAATTCTCCAACTGACTCGTGTTTTCCCGGTAAACCACTTAGGAGTTCTCATAAACACATGAGACAACTACCTTAATGGCGACTTACTATGCTGTAAGTACTTTAAGGCCCGGGCTTTATAGTTCGGACCACTATTAGGTACAATTAATGGAAATTAATTGTTCTTTCACATTAGCCGTGTGTAGGATGCACTATGGAAGAGTAGAGCCAGACTTAAAAAGTATTTACAGCATAGTAAGACGTCATTAAGATAGCTGTCTCATATGTTTATGAGAACTCCTAAGTGGTTTACCGGGAAAACACGATTCAGTTGGATAATTTAATGTCATGTTGGCACGTTAGCCATAGTAGCTCAATGGTTTAGAGCGGCTGGACTTAGACCAGATGGTCCGTTCTTCAAATCCCGGCTATGGCACTGAATTTTTCAGTCTGGCTCTACCCTTTCATAGTGCTTCCTACACACGGCTAGTGTGAAAGAATAATAATTTCCAAATAACTAACAGTTATGAAGATCTTGAAACAGATTTCGGTAGTTCAGCAAGATTTGAATGAAATAATTTTGCAGATAAAAATTGTTGCTTACAAACAGAATTTCGTTTACATGCGTTTAAGAACAGGAATTTTCACTGACGTAGTTGAGATATAGTTATTATTTTCGAACGTTAGGGTTTTTACGAGAAACAGCTGTAGGTTCATGCTGTTGATACTCGAGTAAATCTAACTAAAACCATTCTTTTGGTACTCCAGTATCATGACTTTGGTTTGAAAGAGTTGGATTGTATTTTGCAAGCACTTTCGCTCGCTAGCTAATATGCTGGAAGTACAAAGAACTGGCGCATAATAAGTGCAAATTTTCTTAGAAGACTTGGCATGACGTAAATGTTTAACGAAAGCGAAACAAGCAAAACTGAGCCTTTCCTAAGCTCCAATGTTTTGTTTTAATTTGGGCTACAAAACGCGAAATAAATCACAAAAGACAAAGTTTTTGGTTTCTCCGCTCATAACTTTAATCTGTTTTCGCCACAAATCCGCCACAATATATATTGCAAGTATTTTATCTAGTCTCTAACTTTAAAATCATTCAGTGCAGAAAATAAGATATGATGTAAAAATGAATGATCCATGGATCGGTTTTAGATCAAGGCCTAAAATTTATTCACATATTTTCTCTATTTTGATATTGTATTTGATATTTATTTGTTTAGTTTCTATTACAGTTTCGTACAATGTCTTTAACATCGAACATGCACTGATGTACATATTCTGAAACTGCTGACCCTAAGATTTACTTGCTGACTCAGGTCCCTTGTTTTTGTTATTTGTATTGAAAGGGATTACAATGCTTACTTCTTACTGAAAACACTTAGGAAAATAATTTTTTTTAAATAGGTATGATTATTTTTCCCTTCGTTTATATGATGAAGACAAATATTTCACATAGGTACAGGTCATTAATTGGTTAAAATGGGTGCAGAAACTTATACCCCAAGCATTAATTTTTAAAATTACAATATGTAATTTAGACATAAGGTGTTAATTCCTTAAAATCTATTGTAACTAGAAATCTGAAACTCGGTATTCTTCCATTCTTGATGATCACAAAAATAAATTATATACATTTGACACAAATCTAAAAAAAGCTTCAGATATTTCAAATTTTACCCTTAAGCCCCCCCCCCCCAACCCATCTTTTGTTTTTGACAGTTAATTACTTCACAATTTCTGCACACTATGGTTCTTACTTAGTGAAGTAGATTTATATGTATTTTAATTATTCGACAATAAATCTTATTTTAACTTGCTGTGGAGCCATTTATGAAATTTGGAATAAATGTAGAACTATTTCGCCTAGAGAACTGCAAAATAGTATGTGTTTAGCAAATTTGTTGCAGCATATGCTGCTATGATTGTCATTTTGTTATACTGCAATTTAAGAGCCATTTTACTAAAATGGTGCATTTCTAAGTGTTTAGTTAGCAAATTTTTAGTGCCTTCTTAAGTGCCTATTTTGACCATTTTAATGCCTTTTTGCCTGCCTATTTCACACATTTTTAGAGCCTATAAACACGCTCCTTATCTATAAACATAGCTGGTATATCATATTCTCATATAAAACAAGCCTAAAATGTGAATTTGGATGAGTAGAACCCTTCTAAAAAATTCAATGCTAGAGCTGGGATTTTTTTTTTTTTTTTTTTAATTTACGTCCTCCAATGTTAAGTCATATCGGACGATGAATGACATGGGTGAAATGATTCTCAAATGGGCCCAGGGTTCATAGATCTTAGAGTTACCCGACGTTCGTCTTTCAGGAGAAGGGTAAACCCCGGAAAAATCCTTATCCAGGTAACTCAACCTGACCGAGATTCGATCTGTGTAGTGTTTAACGCCCGCTTTTACTACATACGGCACCGCAGGCGATGACACTGATGATACATGAGATGAAGATGGAGCACCGGTGGAATTAAATGGCGGGGAAACCGGAGATCCCGGAGAAAAACCACCCCAGCGCCGTGTTGTCCGACACAAATCTCATTTTGCGGTCGCCTGGGATTGAACGCGAGCCGCCTTGGTGAGAGCCAAGTGGTCTAACCACTGAGCCACGGCGTGGCCGAGATTCGATCTCGGGACCTCTTGAACGTGTAGTGTTTAACGCCCGCTTTTAATACATGCGGCACCGCAGGCGATGAGTATAATGATACATGAGATGAAGATGGAGCACCGGTGGAATGAGATGGCGGGGAAAACCGGAGATCCCGGAGAAAAGCCACCCCAGCGCCGTGTTGTCCACCACAAATCTCACTTTGCGGTCGCCTGGGATCGAACCCGGGCCGCCTTTGTGAGAGCCAAGCTGTCTAACCACTGAGCCACGGCGCGGCCCCTCTTGAACGTGAGGGAGACATGCTACCAAGTCGGGCAATATAGCCGGGATTTGAACCACAGATCTCCCGGTTGCTCTTAACCATTGAGCTACTATGGCCACTGCACCTAAACCCCAAGTTAGATACTTAACCAAAATTTAATTATTTAGTTGCAATTGTTGTAGATACTCAAACATACAAAGTGTGAAATAACATAGTTTCTAATAGTTGTTTTTATTTAAGAGTGTTTATGAAAGTACATTTAAATTGAACTTTCAACATCGAATTATTTGTGAAACCCATGCTCTGCTCTAATGGTGAATAAGCAGGGAGGAAATTAAATATATATTGAGATTTTATCTTAAGAAAGCAGTCAACAGTAAGGAAACTGGGTCTGAAAATGTGGGAAATATGCTAATAGTAAGTGCTTTAGGAATTTTAGAATGACCTCCTGACCTTTATTTTTGTTACGCAGCTGAACTGTGTTATAAGTTCAGATAGGTATTACTAGAAATTGTGAGAAATAAACAAGATAATATTCCAAGTAAACATTGACTAAAAACACGCTATTTTCTGTAGAACAAGCTTGAACAATTTAACTTGTCACCGAAGATTTTAGCCAATACGTACCAAGAAAGTCTTCATGATGCAGGTGTGAGAACAGTTGAAGTGAACTGTAAGTTCTGATTTGTCTGGAGAACGTTTCAGTTTATATAGCAGACCGATAAGATGACGACGATGTGGAACCGGGTACGAACTTTCCCTCTCTCCAGCTCCATACATCGTTTATCATCCAGTCTGTCCCCAACTCTTCCGATTTCGCACGCGCACCTCCTTTCTGCAGAGAGAAATTTGCAAATTTGTCTGCAGTATTGATGTCAAAATAAGGTATGCCTAGAGTATGATTGATAAATGGCTTCAAATTAAATTTTTTTTGATCATAACAGCAATACCGAGGAAAATAAATGAAACTCTTTATTACAATTTTTCTTGTACAAGAGTATATATAACGAAAAAAAAAGTGGTATTTTCACTTACAAATTATACTACTCACCTTGCATTAATCACAAAAGATCTCAAATTAAACATTATAGATCGGTTACATATAGAACGAGGAAACAACATTCAACTGTTAAAAATGATCATCGATAAAATAAAACAAAAATATATCGAAATTAATAACGTAATTTATTTTGATGGATAGAGTCAACATGAAAAATTCAATGACATGGCCGGGATTTGAACCACGGATCTCCTGCTTTCCATCCAGTCGCTCTAACCCATTGAGCTGCCATGGTCAGCGTGCCGTCCTGACATTAAATTCTCCATTTGACTCGTATATTTCCCCGGTATACCACTAGGGGCTCACGCATCCGAGATACACCGTTTGTGGCGACTTACTATCTTAAGTACTTGAGTCCCAGGCTTCATCATTTAACTTTATTATTTTAGTTAATTGATGGAAATTAATCATTTCTCCACACTAGCCGTTTATAAACTGAGATTTTTGATGGATAGAGACAACATGAAAAATTCTATGCCGTTGCCGGGATTTGAACTACGGATCTCCTGGTTTCCGTCCAGTCGCTCTAACCCATTGAGCTACCATGGTCAACGTGACATCCTGACATTAAATTCTCCATTTGACTCATATATTTCCCCGGTAGACCACTAGGAGCTCTCGCATCCGAAATAAAATGAAATGCGTAGTGTTTAACACAAGCTTTTACTACATAAGGCACCGCAGGCGATGACACTGATGATATATGAGATTTTGGAGCACCGGTGGAATGAGATGGCGGGGTAAACCGGAGATCCCGGAGAAAATCCGCCCCAGCGTCGTGTTGTCCACTACAAATCTCACTTTGCGGTCGCCTGGGATCGAACCCGGGCCGCCTTGGTGAGAGCCAAGTGGTCTAACCACTGAGCCACGGCGCGGCCTCTCGCATCCGAGATACACCGTTTGTGGCGAATTACCATCGTAAGTACTTGAATCCCAGACTTCATCATTTAACCTTATTAGTTTAGTTAATTGATGGAAATTAATCACTTCTCCACACTAGCCGTTTATAGGCTAAGGTTTTTTTTTTATGGATATGGTCGCCACTAACGGTGTATCTCGGATGCGAGAGCCCCTAGTGGTCTACCGGGGAAATATATGAGTCAAATGGAGGATTTAATGTCAGGACGGCACGTTGACGATGGTAGCTCAGTGAGTTATAGCGACTGGACGGAAACCGAGAGATCCGTGATCCAAATCCCAGCCATGGTATTGAATTTTTCATGTTGACTCTATCCATCAAAAACTTTAGCCTATAAACGGCTAGTATGGAGAAATGATTAATTTCCATCAATTAACTAAAATAATTTATTTTATTGGAACATTATAAAGCTTTCCTATCTTATTTATGTAGTTTCTTTAACTGTACGAATCTATAAATTCATACATCGATTTAAAATATGTCTACAAACCAAGCATAGTAACAAATATCACTAAACATCATATTTTTTCCATCTTATAGCTGGAAAACTATAGAAGAAAGGTGTAAGGAATCTTCAGGGTCTGTGAAAGTTCTAAGTTCATGACACGCGCCAATGTGGTAGATTTTTTTTTTTTTTTTTTTTTTTTTTTTTTGTAATTTAAGTCTTCCAACGTTGAGTCATATCGCAGGGTGAATGAATTGGGTGAAACGATGCTCAAATGAGTCCAGGGGCCATTGGGCTTACAGCTACCCGACATTTGTCTTGAAGGATAAGGGAAACCCCGGAGAAAACCTTATCCAGGTAATTCACCCTGTCTGGTCCCAGTTCAATGGTCATCAACCTCTGATTTACCTTGGTATTTTTGTGGTTTTCCTGGTCGGTAGGGTGGTTTCTCATCCCACTCGTTCTATGGGTGTTAGTTTACTTCCTACGAGAACGTTGCAGTCACCTTGTTCACCACGAAAAAGTGGAGAAGGTCATAAAAATGTACTTGGCCCTGAAATTCTATATATAATATCACTGATAAACACCTTTCCAAAACGCCTAGTTCTTGTCAAGGGATTTTGTAACTGCCAGTTTTTCATATACAAATAATGAATTATCATTACCTCCTTGTTATTAATAAAATAAATATTTACTGCATGATTTTAATATGCTTATTTGTGACGTTAATATTAAAGGAGAATATTTATATTTTGTACATATTAAACAAAACTTGAATTCTTGTTCGAGTCAGGTGGAGAATTTAATGTCATGTCGGCACGTTGGCCATAGTAGCTTAAGGATTAGAGCGGCTGGACGGCAACCAGAAGATCCGTGATTCAAATCCCAGCTATGGCAATAAATTTTTCAGTCTGGCTCTAACGTTTCATAGTGCGTCCTACACACGGCTAGTGTGAAAGAACAATTAATTTTCTTACATTCTAATACTTATCATTTACTTTCTCCCAGCTAGCAATATAACTATAACTTAATATTTCGAGTTCATTCATAGAGTATTAAAATGAAATTTAAAATAAAAGTTATTCCGAAAATGATTGCATCCCATTGAGCAGTTTTTTAAAACTCAAAGAGATTAATTACAGCGATCCATTTACACCTGAACCATTTCAATAGGCCATGACCTTTGAACCAATAATAGGACACATGTGCAACTTTGGGAGCATATAATACACAATTGGCAGATTACATTACACTGTTTACATCTCAGAGAAAATATTGTAAGTGTCATCTGCCAGCATCTATACATGTTTGCACCCGTCTCACCATACTCTCTGAAGTTTTACGGAGAGTATACTCGCCAACGTTACTTATTTCGGTTCGAATGGATTCCTTGAGAGCATCAACTGTCCGTGGCTTATTCTTGTACACTCTATTTTTTAGATACCCCACAAGAAAAAAATCCGGTGTGGCTAGGTCAAGGGATCTGGTGAGCCAGAGACCTTTTCAAATTATTCGATTATCAAATAAATCGGTTAAAAGTTCCATGTTGTTATTTGATGTATGGCACGTTGCTGGATCTTGCTGGACATAATTTTCTCTCAATAACTTACACCTCAACCTGGGACCCCAGCACGTTAGGCAGTTGTTCTACCGACTGAACTACGGAGCGAGCCTTAACTAATTTGTAAGGTATATGAAGGACATAAAGACAGAAAAAGGAAATCTCTCCATTAAATCTTTTCCCCCTCAGGAGACTTATTCATTCATTTCTTTCATATCTGCAGATATGAGTCTGTTAAAAGACATGAAGAACGGTTAAAAATAAAGAAGGGATTGGTGTCATTTTCTAAAGTATTTTATGCAGACTCAAAGGAACTCGAAATCATTTGACCACCATTTCACCGCTCATTTACTGTTTTTCAAACCTGAAGTGAAGAACCGAAAAACAAAAGAGGGATACAAACCTGGCTCAAAGCACGCCCTCTCTTTGATTTCCAGTAATTTCGCAGTTTATTTCCCCAGAAATATGAATGCCAAGATATGCTTCGGCCACAGGCTAGGGCCCGCCTCGGTAGCTTAGATGGTAACGTGTCTGCCTCACGTTCAAGAGGTCCCGAGTTCGAATCTCGGTCAGGGTGAGTTACCTGGATAAGGTTTATTCAGAGGTTTTCCCTTATCCTTAAAGACGAATGTCTGATAGCTCTAAGCTCCATGGACCCGGGAAACATTTGAGCATCATTTCAGCTATTTCATTCATCGTGCGATATGATTTAACGTTGGAGAATGTCAAATAAATAAATAAATAAATAAATGATGATGATGATAATAATAATAATAATAATAATAATAATAATAATAATAATAATAATAATAATAATAATAATAATAATAATAATAATAATAATAATAATAATAATAATCATCATAATAATCATCATAATCATAATAATAATCATCATAATCATAATAATAATTGAAAGGGAGAGGGAGAGGGTTAGAGGGGGGAGAGGGGTAAGGATGATGATGATGATGATGATGATGATGATGATGATGATGATAGGCTAAGTTAGAGAAAGCAAATCTATTTAAGAACTGCGCTTCTTAATATGTATAATTAGCACGTCATTTAATTATTTATTTATCTGTCTATCTATCCATCCATCATTTACTTATTTACTTATTTATCTGTCTGTCTGTCCATCTATCTACCCCCCCCCCATCCACCCATCCATCTATCCATCTTTCCACCCACCCATTCATCCATGCATCCATCCATTTGCTTATTTATATGTCAATGTACCCTCTGTGTTTCTGAGCTTTAACATAATAATGAAATCACTTCTAAAGACTTAATGATCCCGATGATATCTACAAGATTATGAATGAGAAGTCGGCTTCGATTCTCTCCTAGGGGTTGGTAAACTTTTTTCCTGGCCAAAATTATTCCTCTCCTCTCCAAGGTCTGTAAGTATGAATTTGTGTAAACGAATCGAAACTGTCACATAGAAAGGAAAACTCAAAAGTAATCAAATAAAATTGTCTATAATTTAATAATATAGTTTAATAATAAGAGGTAATATAGAAATTAATTACTCTTTCACACCCGCCGTGTGTCGGATAAAGTATGGAAAGGTACAGTCAGACTGAAAAATTTGATGCCATAGCTGTGAGTTGAACCACGGATCTTCTGGTCTCCGTCCAGGCGCTCTAACTATTGAGCTACTATGGCCAACGTGCCAATATGACATTTCTCCCGGCTATGGCATTGAATTTTTCAACCTGACGTACCTTTCTAAGAGGTAATGTAGGTTGCCGATTTGAGTACCGTAGTTAAAGACGGAACATAAATGAAATAATAAAAACATGATACACCATTGCGTTACACACATGCAGCAAGAGTTGGCGGAATGTATGAAGTACATTCTACTAATTTTAAGTTTAGGCTTTCTCACTGTTATAAATTACAAAAAAGCTTGCCGCGGTTAATATCATAGAAGACTGCTGAGGTGCAGTTTTTTCTCTTTAAGGACTTGCTGTATAAGCTATCTTCATAACCTAGCACAACCTACCGCAGCTTCCCCTTCCTCAAGTTCGTTAACTGGGGCTCTCCCTTTTCCTCCCCCTCCATCACACTTGCTCCTCTTTCACTGTCATTCTTAGCTTAGATCTCCCATTTCCCCCTCTCTGTCAGTGCAACGTACATGTTACGTAATGTTGTGATTAAATGCTTAAGTAAAAAGGAAAGGGCACTTAAAAAAGAAGCAAGAGGATTTTATTATCAAGTAGAGAAACTTTATTTTGCTTCTTCAACGTAATTCACAACTGTTAATATGGGACAAGTTCTTGAAGGTATTGCACCATCGGAACAAATGAACACCTGATTCATTTAGTGTGGATTAAACAGTGGTTGCAAAAGAGCTACATGATGATACAATAATATCTTTGGTCTGTAAAAGAATTTCAAGAAATGCAGACAAATATAATCAAGATGCAGCGAGGTGGCGCTCTGATAATGTGTGAGACTTATATTCGGAAGATACCGCCTTCAATCCCCGTAAACCGCATGCTTTTTCCATGGTTTCCTTATCACTCAAATAATAATCATAATCCAAGAAACACGAGACATAATTTATCAGTTTAAGATTTTACTTAGAAATATCATTTCAGCGTTCGATAACACTGGGCAACAACAAAAATATTTTAGAATATTTCCAGCACTTCATGAGTCTATTCCTCCTAATTTTAGGTTGAGAAAAACAAATATGACAATAAAAATGTTTATTATCTCTAGTTTCTATGATATACACAAAGTGGAAGTATTAAATTTTAACGGATTGAGAGAAAAGGATACATTTTAATTACATACATGCTAACAACAATGAAAGTGCATTTGATTTTTTAAACCAGTAATTACATGATAAGAGTTCTAAATTGCTGGAAAAATACTTAGCAAAGAGTCGTATCTGAAGAGAATCATGTGGTGGCCTATTGACTTCGTCGTCTTTTAGCTTGCCTCTTGTGATGGAGTTCCGCAGAATCCCTATACAAATACCAACAGTAATCCGCAAGCATTACTTCATTCTAACGGTCCTGATTCTTTGTTCCATAACAGAAATGTCCTGATGGAATCTCTCCCCATGTTCATCACTAACAGCTCCACAACAAGGAGGGAAAAGTTCCAGGTGTGAGTGGAGAAAATGGATTTTAAGGGACATGTTGCATCCAAGGTTACGGTATTTTTGCAGGAGCACTGTCACCAAATGCTTGTAGTTGTCATCTCTTTTGCTGCCTAAAAATCAACGAAAAACACCCTTGAACGCTTCCCAAGCTTCCTTTCCTTTTCTCTCCATAATTTGGTCAAATGCAGGATCCTTTACGAGTTCTCTTATTTGTGGTCCAACAAAAATTCCTTCCTTAACTTCTGCATCACTCAATTTCCAAAATGTCTCTCTGATTCTATTTTTTTATTTGACAGGTGTGCCAAATCCCAAACACATTCCCCCAGATTTAATAACTTCACTCTAAAAAATGAATTGTCACTTTATCTTCGAAACAAGAGCTAATCTATCATTTTTATGGTTTGTTTTGGAATTCAGCAAATGAAGATACTTTTAATCTCACCATTTTTAAGCCCGAAACATTTTCATTGTCGCCCAGTGTAACTAAAGGATTTAAAATATGATAGCGGAAGTATAGAATTTATAAGATTGTCATTATGTGTATCATGTTTAATTTTTTTATTTAGAAGATATTCATAGCTTGTTATTTTTATTATCGAATGAGAATTTGATTTCTAGTTTGTGTTTGTCTTTACGGGCAATGCTGGTGTGTATTGTTCTCATTTCACTCCCTTATTACCTTTCATATAAATAGTTTTCAACCCTGGACAAATGGAAAATGCGGGCAGATGGTGCAGACGTGTGTATCCTGTAAACCTATCCTTATCTCTCTTGAAGCTGCTTATGTTCTTCGTCACCATTTCCCTTGTTGGTGTGAGATGCTTCGGTGACATTTTATCCAACTGTTAGGAAGTTCTGCACGTCTCTGTGGATTCGTTGAATCTGCCCTCTGATGGCTTGAGGTCTAACTTGAGGCAGTACTTATTCACGCCTCTGGGCTGCACGTACCTGTTTTCGACGTCGGGACTCCTTCCTCGGTCTCCAAGTCGTTGTCCTCTGCTTGCTTTGCTCTTGCCTGCGGCTGCTGTCTCCTGCATGGACTCTTGGGTTCTCAGTCTGTTAAGGTCGAGACAAAAACAAACATCCGATAATTTATGAACTGCTTTAATTGTTCTTACACTTGTCTGGAACCCGGGCACCTTCAGAAAACTGCACTTTTATCGGCGGACATTCTACAAAACATTTTACTTGACACAGCACGTTGTGAAAGAATAAAACGTCGGACACACCAGACGAAGGTATAAAACATATTTGACTGCAATGAGGATGAATGGAGGTTTATACTCTCTGATACATTCAGCACGGCGTCACAAGCAACATCTAACAGAATATTGACCTGTGTCACGGTACAGCAAAATAGCTAGCATTCCACTCTATTTTCTAACATCCGCCCTTTCTAGGCTGTCACTCGGGAGTACAGTGTTTCTCACATATATCTGCCCAGGTTCATGTTACAATATTGTTACCCAATTATTGGATGACACGACCAACTGACGGCTGAGTGAGGGACGGGAAGCATTCGGCAACGCCTACCCATTTATCTGGTAGCGCTAACGATGGACTGGTTGGAAAAACATCACCAGCCATCTCTTTCGCCTTCCCCTGCCGTCTGGAACAGTCAGGATGATTCAGTGAACCGCGAGACTTTTAGAAACAGCGATCTACCTATATAAGGCCTGCAGTGGGCGAGTCAAGTCAGGGTAAATTTGACCGGATCAGGTCAAACTCTTCTTCCAGACGCCGAGCAGCACACATGGAGAGACCGCCGCAGCAACATGAAGAAGAAGAAGACCGCCGCAACACGGAAGCAGAGCCAGGCACTGAAGCCACCTTAATCGCAGTCTTCACCAGCCAGCTCCCGGGCGCCATCCCACGGAGCCGCCGGGGAAGTTTTGGGCAGCTCGGCCCGCTTCCCCTACGCCGGGGGAAGCAGCAGCTGAATGACAGTTTGCAGTTACTTCACGAGCAGGTCATCACCACAGCACAGCCAGCCGAGAAGGAATGTCCAGCGACACCGCAGCCAGAACCCGGCTATGCTACCCAGCTGGGAGCAGGCCAGTCGACAGCACTAGCCACCCAGCCAACGTCGCCACAGCCACTGCGCCGCCGCACAAGCATAATGATAACCGGAGTGCCTCGGGACCTGCAAGCACGGTACGTGCTTGCTGCAGCGCAGCAGCAGTGGCCGTCAGCAATGAGGGCCACAAGCATCACCTCAGCCCGAGGTCCGACACCACTAGTCCGGGTGGAGCTAGCCAGCCACGCGGAACTGGAGGTTGCTTTAACTAACAGCTTACCCTTATTGGGGCGGGTGCTGCGCACTAAAGACAGCCGACAGGACCGTCAAGCTCCATGCCGCCGCTGCTGCGCCTACGGGCATGCAGCCGAGTCCTGTGCAGCCGAGCCTAAGTGGCACTACTGCGGTGCTTCCAGCCTCACCTCGGTCTGCAGAGAGCACGACCTCCGCCGAAGTCGCCGCTACTGTGCCTCCTGCGGTGGGCACAGCCACTTCACCGGGCAGGCGCTATGCCCCCTGCATCCCTGTAGGAAGGCAACGCCTGTCCGTGCTGCGCCGCCAACCACTCAGCAGCAGTTGAGTGCTCAGCCTCAACAATTTCACCAACCGATGGCAACACCAAACTACAGCACAAATGAGGAGCTGCTCAGGGAGCAAGTTCGGGGCCTAGGGGAGGCTGTTCAGGCTCTCCATTCGAAGTTCCTGGTCGTAATGGCCAAGCTTACCAACATGGAGGAACTTCTCACAGAGCTCTGGACTTCATCTGCGCAGCAAGCCACATCACACACAAATATCAGTTCAGAGCTCGCAGAATTGCTTGAGGATATAGAGGAGAAGCATCAATTCCCCATTAAACAACGCGACACACATACATTCATGCTCCGAAGTCTCGTCAAGGAGGAATTGACAGACCTCCAAACGATGTTCGACGGACCCAACACAAGAGGTCGACATCAACCGCCGCAGAGACCCTACAATTCGTCATACACTTCCAAAGGAAACCGCTCCCAATAAGCAAGGGCGTAAGCAGGGCCTAGGTCATGCTTACGTACTGCCGCCTTCCTCACCTTGGACCTGGCCTCGGCCGGGCCAATATATCCGTTCCTTGAATCCGCAGGAGCTTACAGCGGTACTGCCACAGCACTACTCCTGACTACTCACCGTTGGAGGTTTTTCAGTGGGTAGGACTGGTGGTTAGATTCCCCCAGTAGAGTCCCACACTCCAATCCCAGGGTAAGTGCGTAACAAGCATTTTTCCTCCACTCGAAAAAAAGAGTCAAGTCAGTTCTTGGCGGGCAGCATGAGAGCGCCGTGCTAGTGGACGGACTGGAAGACTGGACGGCGTGTGTCAGAGGAATTGTACGTAATTGTGAGTGTAGAGTGGACCTGCGACAGACGAACTTGCGAATTGTAATTTTGTGCGCTACGTAATTCTGTGTAATCGGCAAGTGTTTCAACTGTAATTCGGTGGAAATAAAGAACATTTCGAGTTTGTGCAATTGGACTTTTAATTTCACGATCCCACAAAGTCACAATATTTAACATCAAAGTATACAATTTCACTTTTACAAACATAGCTAAATATCCGTTTTGCAGATCTCAAATGTATATACGAGGCATGTTTTTTAAAATCAATAGCGTTTTGCGATTCCGCTACTGTCGGCATTCCGCGCATTCGCACTGGTTACCTACATCTCTTGTCTACGCACTGACGCCATTACAGTCTGATTCTTCATTGTATACGTTGGTTACTGAGTGTTTAAGATGCCTCCGACAATCGTGAGTCCCGCCGACTGTGAAGTACGGGCTGTTATACTATTTCTTAGTGCTAAAGGCGTAAAACCGATCGTTATTCATCGTGAGATCTGTGAAGTTTACGGACAAAGCATTATGAGTGATGGAATGGTAAGGAAATGGGTGAAAGCATTAAAAGATGGCCGCACAAATGTGCATGATGAAGAACGGAGTGGGCGTCCTTCGGTCGTTACTGAAGATTTGGTGCAGAAAGTGGACGAAAAGGTGAGAGAAAACAGACGCTTTACAATTTCATCATTATGCGACTATTTTCCTCAATATTCCCGTAGTGTTTTGTATCGCATTGTGACCGAGAACTTGAAGTACCGGAAATTGTGTTCACGTTGGGTTCCGAAATTGTTGACGGATTTGCACAAAACCCAACGTTTAGGCAGTGCATTGACTTTCCTTGAGCGGTACCACAATGAAGATGAAGATTTTTTAGACCACATTGTTACTGGTGACGAAACATGGGTGGCCTACGTCACACCAGAATCGAAACAATCCATGGAATGGCGACATTCATCATCACCCACAAAAGTGAAGTTTAAGCAAACAATTTCTGCCCGGAAAATCATGTGCACAGTTTTTTGGGACAGAAAAGGAGTATTGCTAGTGGAGTTTCTGCCTCGTAATGAAACAATCAATGTAGCGTCTTATTGTGAGACATTGAACAATCTAGGCCGTGCAATCCAGAACAAAAGACGTGGCAAGTTGAGTAAGGCTATTCTTTTGCTGCATGACAATGCCCGTCCTCATGTGGCTAATCGGACCAAAGATCTCATCAAATCTTTTCAATGGTAAACTCCAGATCATCCTCCATACAGCCCTGATCTGGAGCCCAGCGACTACCATTTGTTCCTGCACTTGAAGAAACATCTGGGCGGTCAGCGTCTTCAAGCCAATAACGAAGTCAAAACTGTTGTGATACAGTGGTTAACACGTCAGGCGGGAGAATTTTATGAGGAGGGTATTCAAAAACTGGTGCCACGTTATGATAAGTGCCTCAATATTCACGTAAATTATGTAGAAAAGTAGATTAAGGTACAGGCTTCCATATAAAAATAAAATTATTGTGATATCTATGCGCGTCTCTTTTTTTAATTCCAAAACGGCACTGACTTAAAAACATGCCTCGTATATACAATTATTAAACATATTACATAATTAATTGAATAATTGATCCAAGGAGCAAAAGTTCCTGTTTCAACCTTCATCTCTTCTGTTCCTACTGGGGGGAGAGTGGTAGCCCACAATAAATCCCTGCTGGATATCCTATGGATGAGTGTGTTCCCCTCCATTCATTCCTTCACTTCACATCACTACGGATCATTCAGTTTAATAAAAATCCTAATATATACAACGTCAATTGTGATGACAGCACACTGACGTCATTAAAGAGCGTGTTGGCTCAGAAAAAGTATTTTTAATGTAGTGTAATTATATTGCGGATTCACCACATTCAAAGGCAGTTTTTTGTTTTTCATTTCGTGTTCTATTTTAAGCATCCTTTTGTGGAAACTAATCATAATCCTCTCTAAGCAATAATGGTAACCTAGATACCGTTATGCACATGTTTCATACAGTCGAAACAGTCATTCTTGTATGTAAAGGTAACACAGATATATGTGTGTACAAACAGCTTTTATAAATTCTATATTTGGCTTCAGGATAACCTGTTACACGCGTCGGAAACAGGTGTATAACCAAAATCACCAGAATAACTTGATTATGTATAGATTCCAGTATATCTAATGCTGCTAATGATTGTAATTGAGTTGGAAGATTTTATAAATATTTGTTTAATACCGTGTTGATTGCAACGTTATTAAAACAAGGTTTCATTACTGCTAATGTCAGCTTTTCATGCTAATGAACGTTTCGGATGCTGTTTCAGTAACATAAATTGCTCTATATTATATTTTACTGCAGATTCGTAACACTTGAGTTTACAGTTCTCTGGATGACATTGTTAATCATTTATATTGAAACTTTTTGTAAATCTATATATTTCCATCACTTTTGAGGAATTCATGCTTTTTTTCATTTTGAATTATATTTATTATTACTATCTCGAGCAAACTAAAGGCATATTGTTCTTCACTTTCAAAAACAGTGTGATTTGATGTAACAAGACACATTGGACCATAAATGAAGCTGCGGAATAAACAGTCAAATACAAGAACAGCTCAATAAATAATAATCATAACTTTTCGCACTAAAATTCAGCCTTATTATATTCTGTTAGCTTAACGTGAAACTAACACGCAGTAGTAGTTTCACTGTTGGTACTCCTGGTTCCCGCCTGTGAGAACCAGGCAAGTTCAGACATGTTCAGCATCGCCTACCGCTGCAATGGAGGTAACATGCAGTTAAAGTTGATGTTAGAGGAAGATCCGGAGTTTCTTTCAAACGTAATCACTGCTGATGGAACTTCGTTACATCATTTTGATCCTGAAAGCAAACAGCAAAACTCAGTGTGGAAATCTCCTTCATCCCCAACCCCCCAAACAACCAAGAGTGATTGCTTCTGCTGGGAAAGTTATGGTCATGTCATTCTTTGATATTCATGGAATGGTTTATCAGCATGTTGTACCTGCACACACATCAGTAACTGGACAGTATTACAGGGATGTCCTGAAAACTTTGCAGGTCCATATAAAGTGCAAAGGACCACATTTCCTTGAAGCAGGCTGGATGCTGCACCACGATAATGCGCGGCCGCATATTGCCAATGTTGTTGCTGAATATCTTGCAAAAATCAACGTGAAGTGCATCCCTCATCCTTCCTATAGTTCGGATATAGCCCCATGTGACCTTTTCTATTCCCTAACTTGAAGAAACGCCTTCGTGAGAGGCATAATCCATCTTCAGAAGCAGTGGTGAAGGCTCCGGAGTCGATTTTGAATGATCTCTCAAAAATTGTTTCCAGCAGAACGCTGGGACAAGTGCATCGCATTCAGGGGAGACTATTTTGAGAAGGACCATCAAAATTATGAGGATGAGTAAAGTTAAGTTGCCAAAAAATTGTGATCATTCTATATTGAACAGCCTTTTTTTTATTTTACGTCCTCCAACGTTAAGTCATGTCGGACGGTGAAAGAAAATGGGTGAAATGATGCAAAAATGTCTCCAGGGTTCATGGAGCATAGAGGTACCCGACATTCGTCTGTAAGGATAAGGGAAAACTTTATCCAGGCGGAGAGAGAAAGTTCCAAATCATCTCTACAGTTTATTGGTATTTGACTGTTATTTTAGAGACATTTAAACTATCTTCAGATTGGAAAGTTAGAGCCAGACTGAAAAATTCAGTGCCATAGCCGGGATTTGAAAAATGGATCTTCTGGTCTCTGTCCAATCGCTCTAACCAATTGAGCTACTATGGACAGGCGCCGACATGACATTACCTACTCACTCTTGTTTTTCCCGATAAGCCACTTAGGTGTTCTCATAAACATATGAGACAACTACCTTCTAGACGGAGACCAGAAGAACCATGGTTCAAATCCCGGCTATTTAACTGAATCTTTCAGACTGATTCTTACCTTTCCATACTGCATCATACACAGGGCCAGTGTGAAAGAACAATTAATTTCTATCTCTTCAGTCTTTTAAGTAAAATGACAAAAAAGCTTTATTATAATTATAGTATAATTAATATTTAAGCATAGAAAATTCAGATTTTTTGTATAGGAATTGCAAATATAAATAATTATAAAATAGGAAGCTTGTTCCTTATTGATGCACTAAAATCATTTTGAATGCTGTTGCAATCCTGAAATGCTTCAACTGACATGGGCGGAGCTCAACCATCGCCTGGATATCCTTTGTGTGACTGGTGTGGCACGTGCAAGTGATAGGACTTTCTTGACTTTTGTATACAAACTTGATCAGTCATATGTATTAGTAAAGTTTAGTTCATTTCGAAATCTCATATAGTTTGGCAGAAATACTGAATTGAAGATAGCGAGATTCAATTGGGACACCCTGTATATATACTCTGTCACTTTTCTGCCGACCCTCACCTCGCTCTGCAGAGAGCACGACCTCCGTCGACGTCGCCGCTAGTGTTCCTACTGCGGTGGGCACAGCCACTTCACCTTACAGGCGCTATGCCCCCTGCATCCCTGCAGGAAGGCAACGCCTGTCCCTCCTGCGCCGCCAACCACTCAGCAGCAGTTGAGTGCTCAGCCTCAACAAATTCACCAACAGATGGCAACACCAAATTACACCACAAATCAGGAGCTCCTCAGGGAGCAAGTCCGGGGCCTAAGGGAGGCTGTTCAGGTTCTCCAATCAAAGATCCTGGTCGTAATGGCAAAGCTTACCACCATGAAGGAACTTCTCAGAGAGCTCAGGACTTCATCTGTGCAGCAAGTCACATCACTCACAGATATCAGCTCCGAGCTCGCAGAATTGCGAGAGGACACAGAGGAGAAGCATCAATTCTCCATCAAACAACGTGACACACGCACGTTCATGCTCCGAAGACTCGTCGAGGAGGAAATGGCAGGCCTCCAAACGATGTTCGACGGACCCAACACAAGAGGTCGACACCAACCGTCACAGAGACCCTACAATTCCTCATCCACTTCCAAACAAGACCGCTCTTAATATGCAAGGGCCTAAGTAGGGCCTTGGTCATGCTTACGTCCTGCCGCCTTCCTCACCTTGGACCTGGCCTCGGCCGGGCCAATATATCCCTTCCTTGAATCCGCAGGTACTGCCACGGCACCACTCCTGAATACTCACCGGTGGAGGTTGTTTTAGTGGGTAGGGCTGGTGGTTCGATTTCCCCAGTAGAGTCCCACACTCCAATCCCAGGGTAAGTGCGTAACATGCATTTTTACCTCCACTCGAAAAAAAATGCCGTCAATGAAGGCTCCCCCCAACACACACACACACACACACACACACACACACACGTACACACATACACACATACACAAACGTACACACACACACGTACACACACATACACACTCACGTACACACACGTACACACATACACACATACACACACACGTACACACAAACGTACACACATACACACATACACTCACGTACACACACACGTACACACACGTACACACACACGTACACACACATACACACACGTCACACACATACACACATACACACATACACACACACGTACACACACATACACACATACACACACGCACACACACACGTACACACATACACACGTACACACACATACACACACGTACACACATACACACACACGCACACACACGTACACACATACACACATACACACATACACACACGTACACACACGTACACACACGTACACACACGTACACACATACACACATACACACACGTACACACACATACACACACGTCACACACGTACACACACATACACACACGCAAACACATACACACGTACACACATACACACATACACACACGTACACACATACACACACGTACACACATACACACATACAAACATACACACACGTACACACATACACACATACACACACATACACACACATACACACACATACACACACATACACACACGTACACACATACACACACATACACACATACACACACGTACACACACATACACACACGTACACACACGTACACACATACACACACGTACACACATACACACACATACACACATAAACACATACACACACATACACACATACACACACGTACACACACGTACACACACATACACACACGTATACACACGTACACACACGTACACACATACACACATACACACATACACACATACACACACATACACACATACACACACATACACACACACACACATACACACACAAACCCATTGCCTCACAATTATTATGCTATTTTGTAAGTACATGCATCTCGTAGTCGATGTGCTGAAGTGTTTTGTCACTGGCATAAGTATTCGGAAACTCTTGCCTTATTCTGCTCTGTGACTTAACTGATATTTCATTTCTCACTGGTAAATTAATACATTCTTCTATTTGCTTATGTGGCTAAAAAATCTAACTTATTTTAGGATTTTCGGGCAATTAAATTTTCTCCCTTTATCCTAGAATACTGACCATCCATTCAGGCTACACTTCTTCATCCCTTGGTCGATTTTCAAAGGGAACATCCTTTAGCAGATATTCTTCCAATATTACGAGTAGAAGAAATTGTTAATGCTATACCTACAAACGAACATCCGAAAGAATATATGAATTATGCAGATACGCCAAATTCTAAATTCAGTTTTAAACACGTTACGGTCGAAGAAGTTTTGGAAACCATACTAAAATCGAAAGATAGTAACTGCAGAGATGTTTATGACTTGAATGCTACCATTCTTAAACATGCTGCTACATTTATCTGTGAACCAATGACACACATTTATAATGCATGTATTGAGAGTTGTATTTTTCCTGACGCATTTAAATATGCAAAAGTTATTCCTATTCACAAACAAGGTAGTAAATCAGATTTTTCTAACTTCAGGCCTATCAATATATTACGTATAGTATCCAAGGTTCTTGAAATTTTATTAAATAAGCAAATAATACAATGTTTTGAAGATAATGCTCTTTCCTCCCCTAATCAGTGCGGTTTCAGAGCTGGTCATAAAACTGTTGATGCAGTTTTAGCATTTACTAAACGTACTTTAAATGCTTTGGAGGAACATAACTCAACTGTAGGCAACTTTTTTGATTTAATTAAAGCTTTTGGTATTACTTCTCATGACATTCTCATCTCTAAGTTGGAATACTATGGTTTCTGTTCTGAAAGTATCCGCTTTATTATATCTTATTTAAGTGGCAGATACCAGTCCGTCTAAATCAATGGTTTTAAATCCGAGTTTAGACTCGTCAAATATGGTGACCCAGAGGGTTCCGTTCTCGGCCCAGTTCTTTTCTTAATATACGAGGGCTATCCAGAAAGTAGATTACGTTTTGGAATAAAAAGTAAACAAAGTATAGGAAACAAATTTTATTATATACAGATGAAAGCCACACTGAAATACTACTTTTCGACATAGTCACCATTCAAATTAAGGCATTTATCGTAGCGATGTACGAGCTTGGAAATTCCTTCGTCGAAAAATTCGGCCGCCTGCCCCTTCAACTACTTCGTTACCTCTTCTTGCAGCTGTGCGTCGTCATCAAAACGCTGTATAGCCAGCCACTTCTTCATTGCTGGGAATAGGTGGAAGTCGCTCGGTGCCAGGTCGGGACTGTACGGCGGATGAGGAAACAACTCCCACTTAAAAGATTCAAGAACTTCACGAGTGACATTTGCCGTGTGGGGCCGGGCGTTGTCGTGAATCAACAAGATCTTAGAGCTCAACATTCCTCTGCGCTGGTTTTGAATGGCTCTTCTGAGTTTTTGGAGAGTTTGGCAATACCTTTGAGAGTTTATTGTAGTGCCTCTTTCCAAGAAGTCCACCAAAATCACACCTTTTCTGTCCCAAAAAACAGTCGCCATCATCTTCCTTGCCGACATTGTTTGCATGCATTTCTTGGGTTTTTGGGGAGAACGTGTGTGCCCCCACTGCATTGATTGCAATTTCGTTTCACAGTTCACGTGTTTCACCCATGTTTCGTCACCAGTAACGATGCGATCGAGTAAAGAGTCACCATCCTTATGGTAAACGTCCAAAAAGTTCAACGCTGCAGCCATTCGCTGATTTTTGTGGTCCTCTGTCAAGATTTTTGGAATCCATCTTGCACAAAACTTGTGGTAACCAAGCTTTTCGCTGATGATTTCGTGCAACAAACTTCGCGAAATTTGTGGAAAACTCAAAGAAAGTTCCGTTATTGTGAACCTTCGATTTTCACGGACTTTAGCATCGACTTTTTCGACAAGTTCGGCAGTCACTATGCTGGGTCTCCCACTTCGATCTTCGTCGTGAACATTGGTTCGGCCATTTTTAAATCTGATGACCCACTGACGCACTCCACCTTCAGTGATAATGTTGTCCCCATACACTTCACAAAGCTGCCGATAGATTTCTATCGGTTTACAGTTTTTTGCAGTCAGAAACCTTATTACTGCACGCACCTCGCAGCTTGCGGGATTTTCAATTAACGCAGACATTTCAAACCGTCACAGTATCTGAACGGAGCACAGCACGAACCTCTCACTAGCACGGCTAGATGCCGACTGAGCTGCGCAACGCTCTGACCCCAAGATGGCCGCGCTAGCCCCGCCCCTAGCGGAAACAGACGAAACGTAATCTACTTTCTGGATAGCCCTCGTATATCAACGATCTACCTATGTTTGAGACGATTATATTGAAACATATTTGTTTGCTGACGACTTAGCCTTGAATATTTGCTGTGTGGATGATGACAAAATACAAGGCGCCTACGCGAAAGTAAAAAAGTGGTGTGATGTTAATAAATTAAGTATAAATCAAAGCAAAACAGTAAATATTAATTTTAATTTTAATCGCTTTTCAAATGGTCTTGATGACAGGACAAAATTTCTTGGTATATACCTTGAAAAGGATCTGGGCTGGAAATCACACATTGACTACATTTCAAATAAAATTACCAAAGGAATATTTATGTTACGAATTTTAAAACAGAATGTGGATAAGGTAGCATTACTGAAGGTGTATTATGCTCATATTTATAGTCATCTCAACTACGTAGTTTTACTGTGGGGAAACATTGCTTATGCCAACAAACTTTTAATTTTACAAAAGAGGGCTGTAAGGATTATTTGTGGAGCTCCGCCTACTTCCCATTTTAAACCACTATTTATTGAATTAGGAATCCTTACTCTTCCTTGTATCTATGTTTTGAGTTGTCTCCTCTATGTGAAAGAAAATTTGCATGAATTTACCTTTGGTAACGATGTTCACAAATATCCAACAAGGACCTAAAAACAGTTATACTTAAGGAGGTGTAAGTTAGCCAAGATTCAAAACAGCTTTGATTCTGTTTCATTAAAATTATTAAAAGTTTGCCTGACTGTTAGAAATATTCCAGCCAGCTGTTTTAAAAGGAAGGTAATAGGTGTTTTAAGGTGTAACCCTCTTTACAAGGTCCATCGGGATCTCCTACATTCCCATGGCCTCCGAATGCCTCGCGTGGAGAAGTCGTCCATCAGCCCTTATCCCGCTTGGCAACTCGATCGTGCGCGGTTCGATCTCGCTCTTTCCAGCAACTCTAGACTCGCTACTCCACATTCGGTGTTCCAACAACTTTTTGCCGAACTACTGGGCCGTTACCCTAACTATGTTCCGGTCTTTACGGACGGTTCTCAGTTAGGTAGCACTACGGGTTGCGCGCTCTTCATTAACGGTGAGGCTCATAACTTTCGACTTCTGGACTCCACTTCGGTCTTTTCAGCAGAGCTGTATGCCATTTACTATTCGCTCCTTTTTATTTGCAAGTTAGCCCCTGGCTGTTTTATTATTTGCACTGACTCTCTAAGTGCTCTTCAGGCCTTGCAACAGCACACTGCCGCTCACTCCCTTGTTTTAAAAATACAGGCCCAGATCTCGCAAATGCTCGGTTGAGGATACCATTTTGTTTTTACTTGGACCCCAGGCCATGTGGGCATTTCCGGGAACGAAGAGGCGGACGCGGCTGCTAAGTCCGCTTGCCGTTTGCCCCGGCGTTTAACAACTACGGTGCCATACCAGGATGTGCAACGTTTTTTCCGTCGCCATCTCCTATCTGCTTGGCAGCACTCCTGGACAGCTTTGGAAGGCACACAACTCCGGGGTATAAAGGAGAGCGTACAACCCTGGCCAACTTCCTGCAGGGATAACCGGCGAGCCGAGGTGATACTCACCCGGCTGAGAATTGGGCACACACGAACGACTCATGGCCACCTATTAAGAGGGGAACCGGCCCCTGTGTGTGCTCCGTGTGCAGTACGCCTCACGGTGCGGCACGTACTGCTTGATTGCCCGCAGTACGCCCGCGTTCGCCAGTCAATAGGCTTGGGAGCTAACTTGCCCAGTATTTTAGGGGACGACCCAGTGGCCGTGATTAAGGCACTGCGGTTTGTTACCGAAATTGGTTTTAATAAACAAGTCTAACTTGGATTTTATATTTGTTAATTTTAGCGATTTTAAATTATTAGACTTGGAACGGGTTTTTATGTACTTTTAATGGGTCAGTGTTATTTTGAATTTGTTGATTTTAGAGATTTTAAATTGTTAGTCTTGGTATGGGCTTTCTTATGTACTTTTAGTAGTTGAGTGATTTTATTTTATTTTACCTTTTACCTTAATTTGTGTATCTTTTAGATTTTAGTGTTGACTTAGGGCCCAAATGACCTTGTTGTCGACGGGCCCTTAAACACCACACACTCACTCACTCACTCACTACAAGGTCCAGGAGTTTCATTCTATTGTTTGGACTTAAATCACAATTCTATATATTCTTGACGCTGCTCTACATGTATATGTCTTTGGTAATAAAAAATCTACCTATCTATCTATTCCAATCTTCAAAATATATAACATTTTTGCTATTATTACTCTTATCTTAAATGTCATCATACTGACTGTCATGTGGAAGGAACTGCTTTCAGTTGCAAATAAACTATAGATGTTCAACATCGAGTACAGAATGTCAATTCTCTTTATTTGCAACCTAAAGCAACATATTATAAATTCACACTAATTTACGTAAAACACAAGTTTAGTTACAATGTATCTAAAAGCCCTACATCACTACAAACGATAGTGTTTCATTATTTTGCTACCTGGAGGGATACACGATGTTAAATGAGTGGAACTGGTAATCCCAAATTCTCCAGAATGATTTATGGTCCAAAGTTGTCTAACTTCTGCCTTTTCAAGAGAAAAAACAACGAATGCAAATTGGCCTTGCTTGATAGGCAAATTGTTCTAACCGGTTTTACCTGAAACTCGTCCTATAAGAAAGAGAATTTGTAGTTTAAGTCAAAAGAAGCATTAAGCAATTCTATCAATTTTAATGACATCTTAATTCTTTAGTTTTCCTTTTGAGGTCTTTGGCGTCGAAACAATGTTATAGAACCAATTATGTCCACCTCGGTGACGTAGATGGTAGCGTGTCTGTCTAAAGTTCAAGAGGTCCCCAGTCCGAAACTAGGACAGGATGAAAATACTACCTGGATAAGGTTTTTAAGGCATTTTCCGGGATTTTCCCTTATCCTGAAGGACGATTTTTGGGTAATTCTAAAGCTCTATGGACCCTGAACTCGTTTGAGCATCATTCCACTCATTCCATTCATCGTCCAATATGATTTAGTTTTGGAGGACGTAAATTACAAAATAAAAGCAATAATATACAATAAAATTCCTTGCCTTCAGTTTTGCCAAGTGTATAGTTAAATAAAATATAAAATTTATATTCAAATCCACAAGGTAAGTGTACGAAAAATAAAAAGACGAGAACATATTTTCCGAACAGTTTTATTTGAATCCTGCAACTTCTCCATTCAACTCAGACTTAAAACGTGTAGAACTGAAAACGCCAATAGACTGTTCTAACTGCAACGTTGCTTAGGTCTCACCATACTTTTGGATTGATCTGGCAAATGTGAAATGTGTAGTGTTTAACGCCCGCTTTTACTACATACGGCACCGCAGGCGGTGACACTGATGATACATGAGATGAAGATGGAGCACCGGTGGAATGAGATGGCGGGGGAAACCGGAGATCCCGGAGAAAACCCGCCCCAACGCCGTGTTGTCCACCACTAATCTCACTTTGCGGTCGCCTGGGATCGAACCCGGGCCGCCTTGGTGAGAGCCAAGCGGTCTAAGCACTGAGCCACGGCGTGGCCCGGATTGATCTGGATTGGATTGGATTATGGTACGGAGGGGATTCAACAGGGAGTGCCAATTGATTGCCTATTATACCTAACCCCAAGCGGAGCATCTTCGGGAGGAAGGATGAAAGGAGATGGGACAAAGCGCGGTTGTACCAAGGAGCCACGACAGTGTATACGTCAGGGTTCGTACATGCTCAAGTTGTTCTCTGGAAGCAATCCGGCTTAAAAGACAATCAGAAATCTACATTTCGGGAGTGTGCATCTCTCCCAACATCAGGATGTTTATAAATGTTATGACCACAAATGAGACACTGGAAATAATCACAAATATAAACAAAGACAAAACTCTATCAAAATTCGCATTACTGAACAAAAGACTGTATCTTGTCAAAATGGAACAGTTACTGGGAGCACATAATTAAGGAGGCTTTGGCGATTTCCTCTGAAAGGAGGACGCTTAATCGTGATGCTGGTTTTCAGTTCAGCTCCTCTTGGAAACCAGCATTAAAATGGAAATCCGTCGATTTAAGAAGTATAGATCAATACAGCTTGATAATCAAGTTAAGTAGTTACGTTTCTGTAACACAATTAATTTTCTATACTCACGCCATCTCCTGACCTGAGATTTAATTCACTGAAATCAGTCTTTTGTTCAGTAATGCGAATTTTGATAGTGTTTTGTCTTTGTTTATAGTTGTGTCATATCTAGTATTTCATTTGTGGCTATAACATTTAATAAATAACCTCATGATGGGATAGTTGCACACTCCCGAAACGTAGATTTCTAATCGTCTTTTCACTTGTCTTGCTTCCCGAGAACAACTTGAGAATATTCATCGTTAGGAAAGCTTCAGGTCTTATATTTTAAAGGAAATACAAATCTAAATTTTGATTCGAATCCGAGGTAAGTATCTTACTTACAAGGTAAGTCAGTACTTAATCGATTGGATTGAATTAGATTACGGTACGGAGGGGCTGGACATGGAGTCCCAGTTCACGCTCTATTGTACCTATGCCTCAAGCGGACCATCCCCGGAGGAAGGATGCGGGGAGAGGGGACAGAGGGCGGTTTTCCCAAGGAGCCACGACAGTGCATATCTCAGAATTCCTACATTTTGCCATTTGGAAACTCCCTGGCAGGCCAGTATAACCGGCAGCTCTCCCGACGCTGGTCCGGAAACGGACCCACCAGATGGGGACTGGAAACTGGAGACCATCCTACCGAAGGTGTAAGTTCGACTCAGATTATATCATCCTGCCGTGCACCGTCGAGAAACCCGCCAACTCTTCTACCCTTAAACAGGCCACCAGATGAGAAATGATATTAATGATATCTCAAAAATAGTGTTTTAATCAACCTCTAAATCAATTTTTGAGAAAATCATAAATAAACAAATGTTTTACTTGTAAATGGAGCTTTGAGAAGTACGGATGTACCTCAAAATGTTCGCGATACAACCTCAGATTTAAAAGTTGCCCACGGTTACATATGTTCTTTCTAATACGAGCCAAAAATGAAGCATTGATCTTTTGATTCACTCTTTGTTTTTCAGTATAATGCGCTCTTATTATTTTAGTTCATTGATGGAAATTAATCATTTCTTCATACTAGCTGTACATAGGCTAAGGTTTCTTTAGGTGGATGGATGGATGGACGGACGGATGGATGGATGGATGGATGGATGGATGGATGGATGGATGGATGGATGGATGGATGGATGGATGGATGGATGGATGGATGGATGGATGGATGGATGGATGGATGGATGGATGGATGGATGGATGGATGGATGGATGGATGGATGGATGGACGGACGGACGGACGGACGGACGGATGGATGGATGGACGGACGGACGTACGGACGGACGGACGGTTGGATGGATGGGTGGGTGGGTGAGTGGATGGATGGATGGATGGATGGATGGATGGATGGATGGATGGATGGATGGATGGATGGATGGGTGGGTGGGTGGGTGGGTGGGAAGGTGGGTGGGTGGATGGGTGGATGGATGGATGGATGGATGGACATGAAAAATTCATGGCCGGGTATTGAACCACGGATCACCTGGTTTACGTCCAGTCGCTCTAACCCATTGAATTTTTCATGTTGACTCTATCAAAAACCTTAGCCTATATATGGCTAGTGTGGAGAAATGATTAATTTCCATCAATTAACTAAATTAATAAGAGTCAAATTGTGAAGCCTGGGACTCAAGTACTTATGATAGTAAGTCGCCACAAACGGTGTATCTCGCATACGGGAGCCCCTAGTGGTTTACCGGGGAAATACACCAGTTGAATGGAGAATGTAGTGTCATGACGGCAAATTGGCCATGGTAGCTCAATGGGTTAGAGCTACTGGATGGATGCCAGGAAATCTGTGGTTCTAATCCCAGCCGTGGTATTGAATTTTTCATGTTCACTCTATCCATCAAAAAATAATAAAAAATAAAAAATAAAGAGCTCTGCTTAAAAACGGCAGAAGTTGATATATTATTTATACATTGTAAGAGGATACAACCAGAGCGCTACTAACGGGTATGGATAGCAGGTTTATTGTTGGTATTCGAGAACTAACTTTGTAAGTCTGATTAAATGAGTAAATTTGTTTTCTGCCGACTATAAATAAACGACTGGATATCCAGAAACTAAAGAGTGTAATGAATGTTAAGTATTATTTTAAGTTTCAAATTCTGGAATGCGGTATTCCACTTTGGTGTTGCTTAAACCAGAATACCTGGGAGATATAGAAGTTTATTACTGGATTAAATCAAAGCTGCTTGGTGGAGACAGGGTTATTTAGATACATATTGTTTGATACTTGTTTATCACCTGTGCGTGTGTTGGCAATGGGCGAAGAAAACATTATCGGATACTTAAGAGAAAATTACAGTATATTCCAACTTAACTGTTTTTCTATAAATGAAATATTTCCATGAACTAGAAATATTACTATAGTTAGAGACGTCATGTGGGCCTACATTGAAGCAGGAAATATTGTCTTATGCAATGCACGTGATACAAAATTCTCTACCTACTCAATCTGCAGATTCTGTTGCGTCATTTGACCTGAACTTTTACCAGAACATGTGTTGTCTCGTTGTCCATTCCGACGTCACCAGGTAGTCGACACTTGCATGCAGTCCATCCAGGTCATCCATTTCCGGAACTAACGTACTGGTTTGTGAGGCGTTACACGACTCCTGTATGGATAACTGTCGCTTAGTTTTAATTTGTATTAATTATATTGGAAAATACACATTTGTGGGTTTTGTGCATGCAAGAGATGTAAAACAGAATGTTAGTGGGCAGAAGAAACCATCTTCCTGTAAAAAATGTAACAACACTTGTTTGTATATTTGGTGCGGTGAAAAACATAAGGTCCAAGGTTCAAAACTTGAAATAAAATTAAAAGTATTCATTAATAATTAATCAATAGCATAACAAATTGGTGTATAAAACTTTCCTTTCTTTTATTTGCACTTCGGTAAGCAAAATGATTACGAATCAAATAAACTAGAAAATCTGACAAGCATACTTCTTCTTCTTCTTCTTCTTCTTCTTCTTCTTCTTCTTCTTCTTCTTCTTCTTCTTCTTCTTCTTCTTCTTCTTCTTCTTCTTCTTCTTCTTCTTCTTCTTCTTCTTCTTCTTCTTCTTCTTCTTCTTCTTCTTCTTCTTCTTCTTCTTCTTCTTCTTCTTCTTCTTCTTCTTCTTCTTCTTCTTCTTCTTCTTCTTCTTCTTCTTCTTCTTCTTCTTCTTCTTCTTCTTCTTCTTCTTCTTCTTCTTCTTCTTCTTCTTCTTCTTCTTCTTCTTCTTCTTCTTCTTCTTCTTCTTCTTCTTCTTCTTCTTCTTCTTCTTCTTCTTCTTCTTCTTCTTCTTCTTCTTCTTCTTCTTCTTCTTCTTCTTCTTCTTCTTCTTCTTCTTCTTCTTCTTCTTCTTCTTCTTCTTCTTCTTCTTCTTCTTCTTCTTCTTCTTCTTCTTCTTCTTCTTCTTCTTCTTCTTCTTCTTCTTCTTCTTCTTCTTCTTCTTCTTCTTCTTCTTCTTCTTCTTTCTTCTTCTTCTTCTTCTTCTACTTCTTCTTCTTCTTCTTCTTCTTCTTCTTCTTCTTCTTCTTCTTCTTCTTCTTCTTCTTCTTCTTCTTCTTCAATCCATGGTTTGGGCATATCGCCCTTTCCGGCTTCATAGAGCTCTCCAGCGTTTCCTGTGTCGTCCTCTGTCCCTTCTTCCTTTTGGATTATAGTTCAATACTGCATTTGGACATCTTCCGTTCTCCATTCTTAATATATGTTCATGCCTGCCGTATGGGAGGTGATCCGTTCGTTTCAGCTGCCGTGGTGCGGACGCTGCGGACTCTTAACACTCGTGGTACCTCTGTCGCTACTAGAGGAGCCTCGGGCCGAACTGCGGAGCCCCTCCCGTATGGGAGTTGTTCGGATTGGGTTGGACTCCAGGGGGCAGTGTGTTCCCGACACCCACGGGGAATTGGCTACCTCCGGCCAGGCTAAGGCCGCCCGGAGGGGGTAGGGGGTTGCCTCATAAGTCCCGGGTACTAGCCTGCAGAGCTAGTAGGTGTGCTAGATCACCTTCGGCCACACCGAGGTTCTCGGTAGTCTTTCCTGCGGGGTTGACGCACGTAAGTGGCGTATGCACTTCCATCCCGTCTTGACGTTGTGCTCAGATATTGCCCTATGGAAAGAGCCCCGCAGTTATTCATCGCTCCCGGGTAGAAGGATTCCCGGGTCGTTAGTCCTAAGTGTCCAGGAGTGATGGGAGTAGAATCTCTGCGCTTAAACTATATGTTCATGCCATTGTTGCCTTCGTTCTGATATTTTGTCATGGATTGGTTCTATTTCTAGTTCCTTTCTAATACCCTCATTTATTATTTTGTACAATATTGTACAACCTTTAACACTTATTAAAAATGTCATTTCTGCAGTCTGTATTTTATTTAAATCCTTTTGTGTTGGCACCCAGGTTTCGCTTCCATATAGTAAAGTTGGAATAGCCATTACCTTATACATTTTCATTTTGTATCCTTTCTCACTGTTTTTAAAAGTTCTTTGGATTGTCCCACATATTGCTCGGCATTTGTTTACTTTGTCTTCTACATCAGCGTTGTTTCTAAAACTTATGTTACATCCTAAATATTTAAACCCCAATATTTGTTCTAAAATCTTATTTCCCAAAACAATTTTTGATCTTACACTATAATTTCCTTTAAATGTCATAAGTTTTGTTTTTTCGTCTCTTATTTCAAAATTATACTTTTGTAGCATATTATTTACAATATACATTGATTTTTTCAGTTATTTTCATTCCGATGAATCAATATTTGGTCATCCACAAACTGCAAGGTATGTATATAAATATTTTCTTTTATTTTGAGTCCTGGTTCTACTAAAATCTTCCATTCATTTATAATATCGTCCATATATATACTAAAAAGAGTAGGTGATAAGCTACACCCTTGTCTTAGTCCAGTATTGGTAGAAATTTGTTCTGTTAACCTATCCCCAGTATCAGTTTTTATAGTTGTATTTGTGTATATGGCTTTTATTGCATTAATATTGTGTGGTGGGTAACCCTTACTTTCTAATATTTGCCACAGTTTTAATCTAGTTATTCAAGTATGCTTGAAAATGGTGAATAATACAGAGAAGTAAACATCTACCCATCTGCAAGGTTCCTCGAAGGCAACCTCCACGAACGTACATGTGTCTGCATTCAGTTTGACAGCTGAAATATCCTATGCTATACATAAGGGAGAGATCTAGATCTTAGTAGACTTAAGCTCTACTTAAAGATGTAATTTAATGCTAATGAATTACTTTATTCGCAGCTGGAGAAACGTCCGGGGCATTCAAGCAGACTGTTTAAGCAATTTATCAAAATAAAGTGTTCGACGATTTCGGGATAGGTATTTTTTTCTCTTCTTATTCATCCGCAAGTTCCATTACATTTGTAATATTACATGTTCCGGTTTACTTTACTTTCTGATAGATTATTTATATTAACTGAGGTATTGTGATTTCAGATTGTGTTCCCACAGTTACTTTAGTCTTTTAGAATTAATTTACTTATTCAGCACTTTCTAGATTGATTGTCTTGGCATATTCACTAAAGTGCCTTAGATATTGTCCCACAAGTGCTGGTTCATGAAATGGCCACTTCCCTCCTTTCTTGTTTATTTGCATCCTTAGTTTTTCCCTTTGCTCCTTCCATTTGATGCAGCCACACGGGATGTGATCTGTGGTTTCGTCTCCTCTGTTACAGGTGCATGTAGCATCATCAATTATTAATTTTTAGATGAGTCGTGTTTATTACACATCTGCTTCACTTTCGTACCTATTTTGAGGACATGTTTCGCAAATCATCGTTTGCATCTTCGGCTCTTATGCGACTAAAGCTTGATCCAGTGGTGTGGGTAATTCTGGGGTTGCTGCTGCCATCTGTTGATTTAGTGATGAACTTAAATGTGGGATTCTCTTCTGGCGGGATTTCAAAATTCATTAGTTGGTTTTTATGTTCTTCTATATTGAAGATAGCGCAGAATTGCTAAAATACGTACAAAAACATAGTGAACTCGTCATATGGGAGAGGATATACATAGTGTGTTATCATTTACTGTTGCTCGTTTCTCAAGTTTATCTACAACTGCATTTCCTTCTATTCCTGTGTGGGCTTTTACCCATCCTATTCTTACCATCCATTCTTTATAGTTAATTGCTGTAGTTTTCTCTTACAGCTTCTATCAGTGTTTAATGATTGTAGTGTAATTTTGCTGTCCGTATGTATTGCTGCTGTTTTCTAGTCAGTTTGAGTTATTCCCATATTATCTATGTCTTCAAGTGCCTTTAAGATTGCAAGTTGTTTTGCTTGATTATTTGAGCAGTTTTTGTTTAGTTTATACTGCAGCGGTTTAGTTAATTCCTTGTTTTCGTATATTGCCACTCCAGAACTTACCCCTTCATCTGTTTTGCTTCCGTCCAAATATCTGACGGAATTAGGTAAGGAGTGAACAAAGAAATATATTTTCGAAATACTTCTTCGAGATAGACGCAGCAAGAAGAAAATGAGTGATTAAGTTTAACGCTGTTATGTAATTGGTAGACACATAAGACTGTACCTGCAGAGAGAATAATAATAACCCATGGAGTAATAGCCCTAAGTGAACCTGAGCCGGTCAACCCGACTGCCGACCTCACGCCCACGAAAGCAAAGGTGGGAGATTATCCAACCGACACTGGAAGGAGATGTCTTCAGTACCCCCAGTCGGAAAGTGGGTTTTCTAGACAGCTTTTGCTACCTAGTGTAGTTCCTCAATTTTCTCACGATGCCAAATGGGCAATGGTCCTGTATCTGGGACATAAAACTCGCACCTCCCAGGGGTGCATGGATCCCGGACGCCTTCCGGACGCAGGGAATCAAAGTACACGCTCTAGCCCATCATGCCATACCCACTAAGTAGGACGCATAGAGATTAAGAGACAGTATTTGTACAATAAGACCTGAAGTTTTCTTGGCGACGATATGCCCACTTTCGTCTCGGGAAGCAAGCCAGGCGAAAAGACGATTACATATCGACGTTTCGGGAGTGTACATCTCTCCCATCATCAGGATATTTATAAAATTTTATAACCACAAACTAAATACTGGATATAACACAAATATAAACAAAGACAAAACACTATCAAAATTTGCATTACTGAACAAAAGACTGTTTTCAGTAAATTAAATGCCAGCTCAGGAGATGGCGTGAGTATAGAAAATTGTGTCAAAGAAACGTAAAGGCTGAACGTGATTATAAAGCTGTATTGATCTTTGCTTCTTAAATCGACGGATTTCCATTTTAAGGCCGATTTAAAAGAGGAGATGGACTGAAATCCAGCATCACGTTTAGCTCAGGACATCTCCTCAGCGTATTGCCTTTCAAAAACAAACACCTAATGACAGCTCGAAATTCGATTTTGTCCATTGTCATAAAAACATTCACATCATCTCACTCAAACGACTGTTACATAATAACTGGGTGTCTAAAATTCCTGAAACTTTGGCGAGTAACTGTCAATAAATGAACAACGAAATTGCCTAGCTTTTATTTACAAATGCCGCCATCTTCATGTTGAGGCCGGAAACTTTTCAAACCACCCTCGTAAAGGTCAAATGAAATGTGTTTACAAATTGCTACTTTCACTTTTCATCCAACATTAAGCAGTTATTATGTAGTTATTGAGAATTTATTAGAGTTAATTAGCATAACCTGAAATCTAGTTTCATACATGAAATACTGATTGATCTAAGCATTTTAGTTCATTATTGTGATCAAAACTGGAAATATGAATGGCAATATGCGCGTATATGTGTTTGTGTGAGATCTAATATACAAAGCCCAAAGAAAAACACTCTGTACGAGTTAAGACAATTGCAGTTAGGCAATGTGTTACCAAGAAACAGCAGCTGAAATGAACATTGTAGCTAAAGGCAAGCTTTAAATCGAATAATTAATTACAAATTTGATTTCTTTCACTCAGCTGACTTTCTCTACTCTTGTATAAACTTTTCTTACAAATACTTACTTATTTAATCTACGATGAAGGAAAAAAAAAAAAAAAAGACTGAGTCTAACTTTTGTTCACAGATGTTTATTACTGGAATCCAATTTTTACACGATCTGTTTCAAAATAGTTCCCTCCTACTTCAATGCACTTTTATAGCGTCTCTGCCAGTTGTTGGACACGTGCTGCAGACCCTTCTTTGTCAGGTCCTAGAGAATTGCCTCACTAGTCTTGAGCACTGCTTCAGAGTTCTCAAATCGAATACCCCTAAGCTTTGCCTTTATTGATGGGAATAAAAATGTCACAGTGTGCAAGATCGGAGCTGTAAGGTGGATGCGGTACACAGGTAATGTTGAATCGAGCCAGAAACTGCATGACGTGAGGCAGTGCATTGTCATGATGAAGTCGCCACCCAGTCCGACCAAGCTCTAGTCGTTTCTTTTCAATATGCCTCCTTGGTGTAGCCAATATTGACGTGTAGTATGCTGCTGTAACAGTAATGTGAGAAGGAACTGCATGCAGCGTGAGGCTGTGAACTGTCATGATGAAGTTGTCACCCAGTCCGAGAAAGCTCTGGTCGTTTCTTTGCAATGTGCTTCCTCAGTGTAGCCAATACTGACGGGTAGTATGCTGCTGTAACAGTAGTTTGGGGGGGAACTGCATGACGTGAGGTCATGCATTGTCATGGTGAAGTTGCCACTCAGTACGAGAAAGCTCTGGTCGTTTCTTTGCAATGTGCTTCCTCAGTGTAGCCAATACCGACGTGTAGTATGCTGCTGTAACAGTAGTTTGAGGGGGAACTGCATGACGTGAGGTCATGCATTGTCATGGTGAAGTTGCCACCCAGTCCGAGAAAGCTCTGGTCTTTTCTTTGTAATGTGCGTCCTCAATGTAGCCAGTACTGACGTGTAGTATGCTGCTGTAACAGTAGTGTGAGGGGGAACTGCATCACGTGAGGCCTTGCATTACCATGATGAACTCGCCACCCACTCCGAGAAAGCTCTGGTCTTTTCTTTGTAATGTGCGTCCCCAGTGCAGCCAATACTGACGTGTAGTATGCTGCTGTAACAGTAGTGTGAGGGGGAACTGCATGGCACGTGAGGCCGTATATTGTCATGATGAAGTCGCTACTCAATCCGAGAAAGCTCTGGTCTTTTTTTGCAATGTGCTTCCTCAGTGTAGCCAATACTGACGTGTAGTATGCTGCTGTAACAGTAGTGTGAGGGGGAACTGCATCACGTGAGGCCTTGCATTACCATGATGAAGTCGCCACCCACTCCGAGAAAGCTCTGGTCGTTTCTTTGCAATGTGCTTCCTCAGTGCAGCCAATACTGACGTGTAATATGCTGCTGTAACAGTAGTGTGAGGGGGAACTGCATGGCACGTGAGGCCGTATATTGTCATGATGAAGTCGCTACCCAGTCCGAGAAAGCTCTGGTCGTTTCTTTGTAATGTGCGTCCTCAGTGTAGCCAGTACTGACGTGTAGTATGCTGCTGTAACAGTAGTGTGAGTGGGAACTGCATGTGACGCGAGGACTTGACTTGTCATGATGAAGTCGCCACTCAGTCCGAGAAAGCCCTGGTCGTTTCTTTGCAATGTGCTTCCGCAGTGTAGCCAATACTGACGTGTAGCATGCTGCTGTAACAGTAGCGTGAGGGGAAACTCATGCCGGTAAATCATTCCATTATAGTCAGAAAATGTGATTAGTCATTTTCCCTGCAGATGGGATACATTTGGCCTTTTTGGGGGTTGGAGAACTTGGTGATATCCACATTGTGTTGGCTTGTTTTCCTTCAGGATCATTTCCTTTTTTTATTCCCATCACTAAGGGCAAAGCTTAGGGGTATTCGATTTGAGAACTCTGAAGCAGTGCTCAAGAAAAGTGAGGCGAATCTCAAGGACCTGACAAAGAATGGTCTGAAGCACGTATTCAAGGACTAACAGAGACCCTATAAAACGTGCATTGGGACTACTTTGAAAAAGATCATGTAAACATTGAATTGCAGTAATATACATCTGTGAAAAAAGTCAGTTTTAGTCTTTGTTGATCAGCCCTCATATTTCATGTTAATTAAGATTTAAAAATTTCCTGAAGTTGCCTTATTTGATATTTCCTTGTAGGTATAATGAGAATTAGCTAACACGGTAGTATTTAAGCGATAGTCAGCTTTTTATTTGATGACTGTGCAGTTCCTTTCTCTTGGCATAGGCGAGTGATAAAAACAAATGACTTCCAGCTTGAGAAAGGTAAATGTATTGGAACATTCAGATAAATAACAAGGAATATCATAAAAATGGTTCACCTCACAAAAAAGTGTTTATATAAATTGTGTGTTTAAAACAGCGCTCCATTTTTGTGAGGTAAGATGTTGTATATCTTTAACGGTTTCCGTGTTATGCAAACGTTATCTAGAAGGAAGACAACTTCTGAGGGCATTCGGAGAAAACTCAGGCATGCAAATATCTTAAACATATGGTCCTTTAATTATCAAGAAAGATTATTAATATTACATAATAAATGTTTGACACATAAGTATTTATGAGGAATGGAAAATGGAAAAAATACGATGGTTTTTCAATAAAGAAAGATCACAAACATTTTGGTCACCGTACCTTTACTCGTACTCACAATTTTGATGGTCCTTCTCAAAATAGTCTCCCCTGAACGTGATGCACTTGTCCCAGCGTTTCTGCCAGTCTTCAAAGTCACGCTGGAAACCATTTTCCAGAGACCCTTCAAAATCGCCTCCGCAGCCTTCACCACTGCTTCTGATGATGGATAATGCCTCCCACAAAGACGTACTTGAAGTTAGGGAATAGAAAAAAGACACCGAGGTAAATCCGGATTATAGGGAGGGCGAGGGATGCACTTCACGTTGATTTTTGCAATATATTCAGTAACAACATTAGCAATATGCAGCCGCGCATTATCGTGATGCCCCATCCAGCCTGCTTCACGGAAATGTGGTCTTTTGCGCCTGATATGGATTTGCAATGCTTTCAGAACATCCCTGTGGTATTGTACAGTTACTGATGTGTGTGCAGGTACAACATGCTGATAAACCATTCCACGAATATCAAAGAATGACATGACCATACATTTTCCCAGCAGAAGCAACCACTTTTGCTTTTTGCGGGGTTGGTGATGAAGAAGATTTCCACACTGAGCTTTGCTGTTTGCTCTCAGGATCAAAATGATGTAGCCAAGTTTCATCAGCAGTGATTAGGTTTTAAAGAAACTCCGGATCTTCCTCTAACATCAACTTTAACTGTATGCAGGCCTGCATGCGAATGTCTTTTGTTCGGGAATCCACAATCTTGCAACCCATCGCGCACAATCACGTCTCATATGTACTCTTTCTGTCAGCAACGTGTGGTGGCACCCAATGAAATGTTCAGTATTTCAGAAAGTTATCTTAAGGTAATTCGTGGATCCTCTCTCACAATGACAGCAGCAGTGTTGATGTTTTCTTCCTGAAGAGCAGTAAATGGAGCACCGGGTTCACCTTTCTTTGAAATTGTCTCCCCTCTTTAAACACATTAAGCCACCTTTGAGCTGTGCTGTAGGGAGCAACAGATTCTCCATAGGCCGGCTGTAACTTTGTATAGGCCTCAACTGAAGATTTCTTGAGAGGAAAGCAGAAATTCAAAGCCGCATATTCTTCTTCATATATTACCTCAATTGCAGCGGTAGGCGATACTGAACTTGACTAGTTCTCACATGCGGGAACCAGGAGTACGAACAATGAAAGCAGTACGGCATGTCTGTTTCACAGAGTATAATTACATTGAATTTTACTGCGAAAAATTATGGCTGTAAAAAATCATGATCATTCTTTATTGAACAACACCCGTAGTATAATTTTTTTTTTAAATTTGGCAGAAGTAACACTGAAAATTATACAAGAATTACTCCACTTTGCTCAGCCAATAACTTTTTTTTTTCTTTGTTGTAATTTATATCTTCCAACGTTAAGTCATATCGGACGGTGAATGAATATGATGAAATGATGCTCAAATGAGTCCAGGGTCCATGGAGCTTAGAGTTACCCAACATTTGTCTTGAAGGATAAGGGAAAACCAGGGAAAAATCTTATCCTGGTAACTTATCCTGACCGAGTTATGAGCTCGGGACCTGTTGAACGTGAGGCAGACATGCTACCATCTACGCTACCGAGGGGGGTCTACCTATAAAATATATACAAATATAAACATTAGATTTTCAAGTATAGTAGAAACACTTTTAATGGCTGAACGGAGAGGAGAAAAGGAGGAAGTTGTATAGAAAATGTTTTCTCCCACAAATAACTGAAAAACGAAAAGAATTTAACCTAGAAGCGAAAATTCTCTTTGTATATTTACAAAAATCCTTCGATAACATATCTAGATTAAAATTAGAGGGAAAAAGGAAACAAAACATTTGGTAAATGTAGTAAAAATACTTATATGCAGAAGCGAAAATCACCAGAAATAACCGGGAACCAATAAAGATTTCAAAAGTAGTTAGACAAGGTTGTCCATTGTCAATCACTATATTTTATATACAGATGAAATGATGAAACCATGGAAACAGCAAACGACAGGGAGAATCAAACTAGGGACGAGAGGAGTAAAAACAATATTTTTCGCAGATAATCAAATATTAATAGCAAAACGCGAGAATGATCTTCAAAGAATGACATACAAGTCATATCAAATAATATGGTTCCTGAATCTAAACACACCATCATCATCAACCTTCAAGATAGGCCAGATTGGCCTGTTTCGGCTCAGAAGGGATCTTCCCAACGTCTCCGTGGTCTTCCAACAGCTCTATACCAACTGGTTTATACTGCAAGGCCTCTTTGGCGAGTATTTCTTCTGGCATGCGAGAGAGATCATCTTGTCATTTCAGTTTGTACTCCTTGAATTTGTCATTTAAAGTAAATACTTTTAGTTGTTCTCTTATCGTTTCACTTTTAATGTGATCTTTAAGACTACAGCCAGCTACGTACCTCAAAAATTTCATTTCAGCCGTTTCAATTATTCTTTTATCAGTTCTGTTCAAGGTCCAGGTCTCGGCTCCATAAGATAGAACGGGCACTGCCATAGTTTTATAAAACTTTAATATGGTATCTCTTCTTCTTTTGTTTTTCAATGCTCGTTTTATAGTGCCACATAAGTTTTGAAATTTATGGATTTTTTGTTTTAAACCTCTGTCACATTCATAGGAAATATCACATCCTAAGTAATTAAAATATTTAACATTTTTTAGCATTTTGTTTTTGAGGAGAATTTTGGCCCGTGTTGGGTATTTACCAATAAAAGCCATCACTTTTGTTTTCTCTGCTGAAATGATAAAATTATACTTTGACATTGTTTTGTCGAGTTGCTACAAAGCTATTTGTAATCTGTGTTAAGTATCTGCCAGAATGACCTGATCACCTGCCAACAGGATCGTACGACCTAACTTAAAATCTACTTTCAACTGAGTTTGCCAATCGGCAACTGCTGCGTCGATATAAATACGAAAGTACGTCCAGAAAGTATGTTCTGTTTGGTAATAAAATTAAATTGTGTACATATACAGAAAATTTATTTAATGCAAAAAATTCTACAAGTCTTAGATTACTTTTTCACATAATTGCCGAAATTTGGCAGGCATTCGTCACAACGAGGCACAAAATTTTGTGTACCTTCTTCATAGAAGTTTGCCGCCTGTGTTTCAACCAGTTGGAAACATTTTCTTTTAGCTCTTCGGTATTGTTGAAGTGTTGAACGCAAAGGAAAGATTTGAGATGCCAAAACAGATGAAAGTCGGTAGGAGTGAGGTCAGGGCTGTACGGGGGTTTGTAGGATGTTTTTCGTCGCATTTGCAGTGTGTGGCCATGCGTTGTCCTGAAGATACACAACACCTTTTGACAGCCGATATATTTCAGTTGGTTTCACTTTCCTAGCATTCAGAACATGAATCACAGATTTGATTTGACAAGCGGCGGCATTTTCTATCAACACCGACATTGTAAACAAGCACAACAAAGCGTACGTGGCTGACAGCGATCTCACAATGGCGCACGTTTCTTCTCCTTAATACAGAGCGTCTACCACGCATGTGCGGAACTGCGATCGCAGCGCTGCAGTGGAGATAAATTGAAACAGAGGTTACTTTCTGGACGACCCTTGTATTAAATAGAGTTGGTGACATTGGGCGGCCCTGTCTTACACCTAGGTTGATGGTTTCTGTCTTAAAACCATTATCCATGCTAATAGAAGTCCATTCGTATATTTTCTTTATCATTAAGGGGGGACGTACGAGAAAATGTTCAAAGAATCTAATATTTTTATTGTTTTGTAAAATACTATATAGTATTAGCTATGAAACACCAAAATAGTATGAATGTACGTGGTCTGTATGTACCTTTAAAAAATTAAATGCCCTAGTATTGCATAGTAGCATAGTAGCAACACATAGTCTTCCATCAGCTGTCTTGGAATCTATAAAGCCCACCTACCAATTCTTAGCACACCCAGACTTGCTCTCTATGGAGAGACACAAAACCCAAATGAAAGCCTCAACAATTTGATATGGAAAAGATGTCCCAAAACATCATTTGTGTCGTCCATGGTGATGAAAATTGCTACATTTGATGCTGCAATAGTGTTTAATGATGGGAATGTTGGCAGACAGAAAGTTATGCACCAGTTAGGGTATCAACCTGGTGTGTTTATGGAAACAATTTTGCAGAGTATCAACAACATTCGCATCGTTGGTGCAGAAACAGCTATGAAATTAATGCAGAAAGAAGCAAGACAGAAGAGGAATTTGAAAAGAAAGGCTGAAGAAGACCAGAATGTGGATACAGACTATGGATATGGGAAGTTCTGACTTAACATTAAAAGGCAAACTGAATAATACTTATTGTATTTTTAATTGCCTTTCCCCGTCACTTGCATTTCCTACAACTTCAACCCTTTTTTCTCTCAAACTACAGTGATGCAATTTATCACACAGCTTTCTTATGCCACAATGAACATTTTGTTGGTTCTAGAATTTAAGATTACGCTCCAGATGGAACGTGATGATACAAAATATATGAAATTATTTTAATTTTTAAAGGATGCATATGATTAACATTTTTTTATAATTCTATACAGCTTCAATAAGAAATCTAAATCCAACAAATTCATTTTTAGTGTGTTTTAAAATAACATACCAAATTTCAGAAAGATAGCATATGTGAATTTTGAAAAAAAAAGAGCTTAAGTTTGTAAATATATCTGCATATAGAAAAACTATGTAGCATTAGCTATAAACAATGGAAAATTATAAAAAAAATGCATATTAACTGTATTATCTTAAATGAGTATAATAAGGTTCACTTCTCTGAGTTGAAAGCTTTGGATGTTATGGCTATTTATATAAGACGCTGAATAATTGCATACGTCCCCCCTTAAAATTAAAGTTTGAGAATATCCGTGTTCAGTGATTATATTCCACAGCTTTTTCCGTATAACTTTGTCAAATGCTTTTACGTAATCAACAAATAATATATGTGTCTAAATTAAATTCTCTTCTCTTTTGTACGAGGGCTATCCAGAAAGTAGATTACGTTTTCGCCTGTTTCCGCTAGGGGCGGGGCTAGCGCGGCCATCTTGGGGTCAGAGCGTTGCGCAGCTCAGTCGGCATCTAGCCGTGCTAGTGAGAGGTTTGTGCTGTGCTCCGTTCAGATACTGTGACGGTTTGAAATGTCTGCGTTAATTGAAAATCCCGCGAGCTGCGAGGTGCGTGCAGTAATAAGGTTTCTGACTGCAAAAAACTGTAAACCGATAGAAATCTATCGGCAGCTTTGTGAAGTGTATGGGGACAACATTATCACTGAAGATGGAGTGCGTCAATGGGTCATCAGATTTAAAAATGGCCGAACCAATGTTCACGACGAAGATCGAAGTGGGAGACCCAGCATAGTGACTGCCGAACTTGTCGAAAAAGTCGATGCTAAAGTCCGTGAAAATCGAAGGTTCACAATAACGGAACTTTCTTTGAGTTTTCCACAAATTTCGCGAAGTTTGTTGCACGAAATCATCAGCGAAAAGTTGGTTACCACAAGTTTTGTGCAAGATGGATTCCAAAAATCTTGACAGAGGACCACAAAAATCAGCGAATGGCTGCAGCGTTGAACTTTTTGGACGTTTACCATAAGGATGGTGACTCTTTACTCGATCGCATCGTTACTGGTGACGAAACATGGGTGAAACACGTGAACTGTGAAACGAAATTGCAACCAATGCAGTGGGGGCACACAAGTTCTCCCCAAAAACCCAAGAAATGCATGCAAACAATGTCGGCAAGGAAGATGATGGCGACTGTTTTTTGGGACAGAAAAGGTGTGATTTTGGTGGACTTCCTGGAAAGAGGCACTACAATAAACTCTCAAAGGTATTGCCAAACTCTCCAAAAACTCAGAAGAGCCATTCAAAACAAGCGCAGAGGAATGTTGAGCTCTAAGATCTTGTTGATTCATGACAACGCCCGGCCCCACACGGCAAATGTCACTCGTGAAGTTCTTGAATCTTTTAAGTGGGAGTTGTTTCCTCATCCGCCGTACAGTCCCGACCTGGCACCGAGCGACTTCCACCTATTCCCAGCAATGAAGAAGTGGCTGGCTATGCAGCGTTTTGATGACGACGCACAGCTGCAAGAAGAGGTAATGAAGTGGTTGAAGGCGCAGGCGGCCGAATTTTTCGACGAAGGAATTTCCAAGCTCGTACATCGCTACGATAAATGCCTTAATTTGAATGGTGACTATGTCGAAAAGTAGTATTTGAGTGTGGCTTTCATCTGTATATAATAAAATTTGTTTCCTATACTTTGTTTACTTTTTATTCCAAAACGTAATCTACTTTCTGGATAGCCCTCGTATTAATTGTTTTATTGTTAAGATGCAATCAGTACAGGATCTGCCTTGCCTGAATCCGTGTTGTTCATTACTGAGTAGTGATTCAGTTATTATATTTAATCTTTTAATTAAACACAAAAATTATATTATTCAGTAATAGGTAAATTATGTAAAACAAGCTGTAGATTTGCTAACATTACACTCGATTTCAGTTTCTGTAGCCCGTTCCATGTGCAAGGACCCGGATCTAGGATAAATGTAAATGTGCATGCCAACATTCCGTTTCAGAAGATTGAAAAGGCTGTTTAAATATTTTGCGTAAAAATACACATCTGGAGAATTGCCTAGACGAAAATAATGTGTACACGCAAATCGGCTTGTTACGAAAACATCATTGACACGAGGAAACCATCTGTATATAAATATTGAACTTGCCTTTCGATATTAAAAATATTTGTGGAGATTTCAGAAAAAATAATTGCATAATATTTAATACGTATGTAAAGTTTGAAAGTATAAATGGTAATAATATATCTTGTTATCTTGGGGTGCTAGGATAAACTTAGAAATCTCGAATTATGTTAAAATAAGACTTAAACTTTCCTGGCGACGAATATATTAAAGATCTCGCGAAATAGGCCAGCTCTCCCATCATCAGGACATCTTAATGTTATAACCACAAAAGTATAACTGGTTATAGCACAATTATCAATACAGACAAAACACAACCAATGGTCGCATCTTTGACCTAATTAATTTTCTACACTAAGGCCATCTCTTGACTTGTCATTTAATTTCCTGAAATCAGTCTTTTGTTCAGGTGATGCAAGTATTGATAGTCTTTTTTTCTTTGTTCATATTTTTGTTGTATATAGTGATACATTTGTTATAAGAAATGGGAGAGATGTACACTCCCGAAACGTCACCGAGCAGGATCTCTCAGGCGGTTTTGTTTGTGCCCCGCATTCTGGAGCCCTGGGTTCGATTCCCGTGGCCGACCTACTTGACTCATGGGTTTTACTGGGGTTTCCCGGGTCGCTAGGCGAATGCTGGGTAGGTTAATTACATTCCCCAAATTTCCTGTAACTCCATTTCATCTCCATTATAATTTCATATCATCTCTCATCTGCTGCTCTCTTTCAGGGTAGAAGTGCCGGTGGGAGTCCCGGCGGTGCATGGCAGGATGAAATGTTCTGAAGAAAGCTACTTCCTCCTTCCGTAGGTCGGTTGTCGGTCCCAGCTCCTCTGCAGGGACCATTTAGGGGCTGCCAGCCAGGTACCTTTGGGGCTAGGATCGCCAGTCAGGTACATTTGGGGCTACGATCGCCAGCCAGGTACATTTGGGGCTAGGATCGCCAGCCAGGTACCTTTGGGGCTCGGATCACCTACCTTGGTACCATTTCATTTCATTTTTAATGAATGCAGAGACTTTTACAGATGTTCGTAGAAGACTATGGAATTCTCCAAACAAATCGTTGGGTCGACGGAGCCAGTAAATGAAATGTGTAGTGTTTAACGCCCGCTTTTACTACATTCGGCACCGCAGGCGGTGACACTGATGATGCATGAGATGAAGATGGAGCACCGGTGGAATGAGATGGCGGGAGAAACTGTAGGTTCCGGAGAAAACCCGCCCCAACGCCATGTTGTCCACCACATATCTCACTTTGCGGTCGCCTGGGATCGAACCCGAGCAGCCTTGGTGAGAGCCAAGCGGTCTAACTACTGAGCCACGGCGTGGCCTCGACTGAGCCAGGGATCAGAGTACTCATACGGAACATGTCAAAGAGCTGCGAACTTACAGAGTGCATATGGTGTAACAACTGAAAGAAGCAGATTATGATAAACGGATCAGGTACTGTCGATTGTTTCAGTCGATTGCCATTCCACGTCCAGGCATTATCTCCATAACGTAGTTTACAGATGAGGCATGGTTTCATAGTACGCTTGTTCCAATAGCTGTTCTTGTGAGGGGAAGGAGATGTGATATCTGCCAAGGTACGTTGATTTCAGTTAACTTCGTTCCTCAATAAAACAATATTATATTTACTCAACAGTTTTATTTACAAAAATATAGAAGTATAAAAAGATATGTAGTATGTATATATCTACAGTATTCCACAAGAAGTGGCGTTTGTACAGCATAACACAAACATGTTGGTAACATAGTTCTCAAGCAACTCCACAAGATGGTGTTACATGTTAGGGAACAATTGCTTGAAGCAGCTTATTCAGTCCCAGGGCTGATGAACACTTCCGTGACTTGCAAGAGCACTAGAGGCCAGAGCAGCAGTCTTGAGGGCCTCGTAGCTGCCCAGAGAAAGGGAGCTACCGCTACCATAGCCACCAAGAGACAAGGAACCTCCGCTGCCGTAGCTGCCGATGGACAGAGAACCGCCGCTGCCGTAACTGCCTCCTCCCAACAGACCAGAGCCGTAGAGACCTCCGCTGGAGCCGATGGATGTAACAGCAACAGGTTGGGCCACAGGGACAGCAACGGGTTGGGGAACTGGGACTGCTACAGGCTGTGGTACGGGGTAGGGACGAGGCACTGATACAGGTACAGGGTGAGGAACAGGTACTGGCACTGGACGGTTGACAGTGACAGGGTAAGGTCTAGGGACTGAGACAGGAACAGGATGAGGTACAGGTACAGCAACTGGACGAGGTACAGATACAGGATAAGGCTGTGGGACGGGTACAGGTACTGGTCTGTTGACAGGGACAGGGACGGGCTGAGGAACAGGCACAGGTACCTGTTGAGTGACGGTAGCTACTTGTACGGGTGCTGAACTCACGGCTATTCCTCCAATACCAGCTCCACCAATACCGGAGCCAAGAGCTATCCCTCCTGAGCCGAGACCTATTCCTCCGGAGCCAAGTCCAATACCGCCGGAGCTAATACCAAGTGCTCCAGATCCCAAACCATAGCTCAGTCCTGATGATCCCAAACCATAGCTCAACCCTGATGATCCCAAACCACCATAACCATATCCACCGCCATATCCATATCCGCCGCCATATCCCAGGCTGAGAATACCACGTTTGGATGGTTGTTTCTTGGCGTCTTCAGCTTGTGATGTCTCAGGAGTGGTACCGGCGAGTGCTACGGCCAGTAGAATGGCGAAAACCTAAAACATATATCCGACGTAATTATATAATTTTATACTATATTTTTGGTAGAATTTTAACTGCTTCCCGCCAAATTAAACTGCTTCTGTTCGTTAAGACATAATTCACATCTTACCTACATACTGCGTCTTTGCTAAGAAATATTTGAAAAAGAAATGGGTATCAATCCATTTACTCTTAAACTGGAAATATTAAGTAAATTCCTTTAATTTTTAAGTATTTAATATTCATATACAACATTTGTTTTATTCCATTATAGAAGCAGTTCACATAATTTTACTTCCGTCCTCCGTGGGAAATAATTTTTCTGATACTGTATAGAAATTTATTGTAAATCGCAATCAATTACTGTGAAAATACTAATAAATTTTGTCTTTTTACTTTATAAATATATACGTAAAATTGATTAACTATCCAGAAACATATTTTTAATTTTGAAAATTTACGTGTTTGAATTTTTAGCACATTCACTTTTTCAATATGTACGATGCAGTGTCTATCTGCTATTTATTTGCTATACTGGACTTTGAGCTATTGTTTAGAGCTGTGTAAAGTTTAAGAAGAAACAAAAGCTAGTCAAACAAAATGACAGACAACTGGTTTGTAGGTTATAAACAGCTAGACATTTAAAAACCGGTTTGTTTTAACACTGCATCATATAGATGGAGTATTTGGTGTAAGATAAATTCAGCTTTGAAGTTTGATAGCTCAGAAAGTAAGAGATGTCACAGTGAGAAAGAAATGTTTATTTAAATTAGCTGTAAACATTGGAACACCCCATTTTCATGTACTTAAAATAGGGTATAGTCTAGTTCTAGGTAGAGTCAGATTGAAAAATTCAATGCCATAGCCCGGATTTGAACCACGGATCTTCTGGTTGCCGTCCAGCCGCTCTAACCATTGAGCTACTATAGCCAGTGTGCCAAAATGACATTAAATTCTCCAAGTGACTCTTGTTTCTCCCGGTAAACCACTAGGAATTCCTATAAACACATGAGACTACCTTAATGGCAACTTACAACGTTTCAGTACAGAAGTTCCGCGGTTCAAATCTCGGTTATGGTATTGAATTTTTCAGTCTGACTCTACCTTTCCATACTTTAACCTACAAACGGCTAGTGTGAAAAAACAATTAATTTCCATTAATTGACCTAATAGTGGTTAACTATAAAGCCCGGGCTTTTAAGTACTTACACGTTGTAAGTTGTCACTAAGGTAATGGTCCCATGTGCCTTTGAGAACTCCTAAGTGGTTTACCGGAAAAATACGAGTCACTTGGAGAATTTAATGTCATGTCGGCATGTTGGCCATAGTAGCTCAATGATTAGAGCGGCTGGACGGAGACAAAAAGTTCCGCGGTTTAAATCCCGGCTATAGCATTGAATTTTTCAGTGTGACTCTAACTATCCATACTTTAGCCTGCACACGGCCAGTGTGAAAGAACAATTAATTTCCAGTGTAGTTCAAAGTATAACCGTAATGTGTATTTTCCTAATGTATATTTTCTTAAGCATTATTGCATACGTTAATAGAAATTATCCATATAAATACTAAATTAGCAGAAAGATTTTGATTAGTTTGTTTAGGGCGTGCAATAAATTTTGTATAGGAAGGAGCAATGTTTCCTGATCTTTGTTTTTTTACGTCTAGATCAACTTTGAAGTAATACATACCACGAAAGTCTTCATGATGCAGGTATGAGAACAGTTGAAGTGAACTGTGAGTTCTGATTTGTCCGCAGAATGTTTCAGTTTATATAGCAGACCAAAGAATGGTGAGGATGTAGAACCGGGTATAAACTTTCTCTCTCCCTCCGTCGGTATATCGTCCATCAACCAGTCCGTACCCAAGAGCTTCCGATTTCGTATGCACAAAACCTTTATGCTTTTATTTCAGGAATTAGCATACATCACTTTTCGAAATGCATCCTCTAGAGCTTAAGATGTTTACTGTTGAACCAAGTTAAATGCAAATTCGTATTTTACTGCACAACTTCCGGCTGTCCTGAAAAAAAAGTAATAGCTTTTGCAAAGAGTTCAGAAAGAATGTTCACCTTTCACTCTTAAGCTGAGGGCATTATTTCACATATAAAGGACACAAAATCAGTGTACGGTAGAAAAAGATGTGATTGTTTCATTTAAGAACTTTTTACTCGTATCTCTACAAATTATTCACACCACTCCTGCTTACAACGAGTAAGTGTAAATAAATGAATGAATGAATGAATGAATGAATGAATGAATGAATGAATGAATGAATGAATGAATGAATGGATGGATGAATGGATGGATGGATGAATGAATGGATAGATGGATAGAGAAAAAATAAATAACAAATAAATAAATTAATAAATAATAAATAAGTAAGTAAATAAATAAGTAAATAAATAAATAAATAAATGAATAAATAAATAAGTAAATAAATAAATAAGTAAATATATAAGTAAATAAGTAAATTAATTAATTAATTTAATAAATAAATTAACTAATTAATTAAATAAGTAAATAAATAAATTAATTAATTAAATAACTAAATAAATACATTAAATAAGTAAATAAATAAATATTCAGTCAATCCCTAAAAGACAAAGGCCTCCATCTGGTGCAGGAAATTACTGATATGAGCTCATTAGGGCAGCAACTCCTAAGAGCATGCCTCGGTAGCGTAGATGGTGGCGTGTCTGCTTCACATGCAAGAAGTCCCGAGTTCAAATCTCGATCAGGGTGTGTTACCTGGATCAGGTTTTTCCGGGGTTTTCCCTTATCCTTAAAAGACAAATGTCGGGTAACTCTAAGCGCTATGGAACCCTGACTCGTTTGGGCATAATTGCGCCAATTTCATTCATCGTCCGATATGACAACGTTGGAGGCTGTAAATTAAATTAAAAAAAAATCAAAAAGGAGTTTTTATGAAGTAAAACTTGAAACTTGTATCTTCATTTCAAATAATTCAAAATGTGAAGTTTCTATGGTCAAAGTATCAAAACACATACATGCACATCCATTAATTGAAGAGATTCTCTCTCTCCCTCCCTCCGCCTCACTCTCTCTCTCTCCCTCTCTCTCCCTATCTCTCTCTCTCTCTCTCTCTCTCTCTCTCTCTTCCACCTGTTCTGTTTTCCTTCTTCCTCTCCTTCTCCATTCTATTTTTTATTTTTTCATAATTTTTATTGATCGATCAGCAGTACAGTGCATTACAGATCAGAGTGAAAAGAAGGTAACAGTACAATAAGAACAATAACACTCAGGAGTAGGCTAACAGGCCGCCCCCTAACTACATTAAGTCAGAACTCCAATAATACTCTCTGAGAAATTATGTCAATATTGAAGATGTAAGACAGACATCAAGCACTAGAATCACTCGAGTCAGAGGTATCACTTAGAAGCATGTCCTGTGGTAGTCTCCTCTTCAAGCGTGAGGGCCGGCGCGTGCGGACGCCGATGTTGTAATTTACAGCTCCTGGAACTTCTTGCAGCGTAGAAAAGAAACGACGAGCGATCCTGTGAATGTCCTGAAGAGGTAACAGTCCAAGTTCGTGATGGAGCTGCTGATTACGGATGAACCATGGAGCATTGGTAGCGATGCGCATGAAGCGATTCTCTCTGACCTGAAGACGACGAAGATGACATGTGTGTGCGGCCCCCCACACTTGGCAGTCATATGTAATAAGCGGACGAACGAGTGATTTGTATACTAACAATGAAGACTGTAGGCCGAGGCTGGAACGGCGATGCAACAGATGTGAGAGTTTTGAAAGTCGCCCGGAGGCCAGTGATATAAGACGATCGATATGAGCACGCCAGGTCAGTCGAGAGTCCAAAAGCACTCCAAGGTATTTAACGGGAGTTTTAGTGGGGAGCCAAGGGACATTGTTCCTGTAGAGACGCAACGGAGTAAGCGGAGTATATCGGCGAAGAGTGAAGATTTTAGCTTCTGTTTTCTGAGGGTTCAAAGAGATTCGCCAAGTGCTGAACCAACGAGTTAGGCGATCTAAAGAGAGCTGTACTACTTGTTGTGCGTGCTGGAGATTAACATGAGAATAACATAGTACTGTGTCATCAGCGTAAAGAGCTAAAGAAGTCGGAGCTAAGTCAAGAATATCAGAAATGTATATTTTAAATAGAGTCGAGGCGAGGATAGAACCCTGTGGGACATCTGCGGTAATATTACGTGGGGATGAAAGCATTCCAACAATGCGTACTGAAAAGCTGCAGTCGTAGAGGAACCTTCTCCATTCTATTTTTCTACGTCACCTTTTCTACTCCTGATCCAATCTCTTCTTTATTCCATCGTTCCCCTCTTTAGACGAATTGAAAAGAGGCAAGCATCAGATACGTTTCTGGTGCTTGTAACTACATTGTTTCCATTGGCAACGGAAAACGCCAGATTGTATCAAGCAAGTGAATTGTGTACTTTATGGTTGAAGAAACCGAGCGGGATAGCTCAGCTTGTTTCATTTGTTGTCTGTACTTAGGAGGTCCGGGTTCATTTCCCGTGGCCCAACTGCTGACTATGGGTTATTTCAGTTTCTTTTACCTGGACATCAGGCAAATTTTGGGTAAATTAATTACATCCCCCTAATTTCCTGTCCCTAAAACTCATCTCCTTTATCATTTCACATCATCTCTCATCTTTTTTTCTTAATTTACGTCCTCCAACGTTAAGTCATATCGGACGATGAATGGAATGGGTGAAATGATGCTCAAATGAGCCCAGGATCCATTGAGCTTAGAGCTACCCGACATTCATCTTTCAGGATAGGGAAAACCCCGGAGAAAACCTTATCCAGGTAACTCACCCTGACCGTGATTCGAACTCGGGACCTCTTGAACGTCAGGCAGACACTCTAATACCACGCTACCAAGGAGGGCATCTCTCATCTGGTGGTCTCTTTCAAGGTAGAAAATTCGGCGGGTGTCTCGGCGGTGCATGGCAGGATGATATTGTCACCCAAACGTCGGAACTCCCTACAGAACTTGCCGGCAGGAGGGACAGACGTGAAGTATTCCGGACCACAACCACCCATTTATTTGAGTCACTAACTGAGGGGATGATTAGGAAAGTGTCACTTGTCGCTGGCCGCCTCTTCCCCCTTCCCCAGCCGTCTGGAACCTTCGCGGTGATTCACTGAAACGAGAGACTTCCAGAAAATAGCGATATGCCTATAAAAAGGGCTGCAGCGAGTGAGTTGAGACACCCAATCACCACCAGGTCACTTCGCGCCCTCATCGCCGCTGGCAGGTTAACATCTGCAGTCGTGCCCTGGGACACGCGCACGACCTGGAATTACTAAACCTCAACACCCTAATTTCCATCTGGTCTCTCGCTACTGGTTCCACCACAGCTTGTCGGATCGCTAGCGACCGCAAAAAGCAAGGCGGAACGGGCACTGTTTCCCCAAGGGGGAATATCCCGGCACCGGAAGTATCTTTAGAGGCGAACTGCGCCGTCTTACATAACGACACGCAAGCTTGCGCAAAATCATACATCTATTATACCGCACGGGTAAATCCGCACAGCGGATAGGTACCGTGGCGTGTAAACCTCCGCCCGGGAGAACCCGGGTGACCTGCACCTGCTTTTGGCTCTCTTGGCTCTTGGAGTCAGTTCAGCCGGAGAAGAGCTCTGCGATTCTCCTGGCGAAAACCAGAGCCAACCGGTTGCAGCAGAACTTCGTTTTACGGCGCCGTGGAATCCCATGTGTTCAAATGGCGAAGTATCTCGGAGTGACGCTGGACCGCAAATTTACTTACGCTCCGCAAGTCAAAGGCAAGCTCCAGCTTTGGCACGTCGCGCTCAGTAACGTATACCCAATATTCCGTTCTACCATGTCCCTCCATCTGAAACTCCAGCTCTATCGGGCGATCATCCCGCCCATGATTCTGTACGGCTCTGAGATCTGGGGAACAGTGGCAAATACCACTTTCGTCAGACTCCAGACGTTGCAGAACAGGGCGCTACGGATCATCTACGATACCCATTGGAGATTTCCCGCCCATATCCTTCATGAACACTCAAACATCCCGTACATTGTCGACGTCATTCGAGAGAGGGCACGTTCAATGTACGACAAAATGCAAACCCATGGCAACCCTTTGGTGAACTCACTGGGCAGATATGACCAGATGGCACAAAGACGCTTGCCATCTTACAAACTCCCAAGAAACGTCTTGGGGCCCCTTGGTTAACCCAAGGAGAACCCCAAAGTTCTCCAACTTTACATAACGCCTGATGGTTCAAGCGTTAGGCCACCCGTACTCAAAACGGGGCAAATGCTCTAAACAGATCCTCCCCCAATGGGAGAACGTAACAAACCCGCCTAGCTGTTTCCTTCTGAGAACACTCAAGGGCAACCAGTTACAAAAACAAAAACAAAACAAAAAAAAACAAAAAAAAACATATTGACTCACTTCGCAGGTTAAGCCGTAAAACGGCTAGGTACTGCGGCAGAAGGCACCCGGACGGGGAAAAAGAAAAATAGCCCCGCCCGACTAGGACTACCTCTGGACCTCTGGAGTCAGTTCAGTTCTTGGCGAGCAGCCGTGAGGAGCGCCCAGTGAGGGAACGGATCGAAGACTGTGTACGTGCATCGGAGGAGTTGTGCGTAATTGCGAGTGCAGAGTGGACCTGAGACAGACGAACTGGTGATTTCTAATTGTGTGCGCTGCATTATTCTGTATAATTGGCAAGTGTTTCAACTGTAATTCGGTGGAAATAAACAAACATTTTGAGTTTGTGAAATTGGACTTTTTATTTCACGAACCCACAAAGTTACAATATTAACACTAATAATAAGAAGGTCGTCTATCAAAAGGGGGTCCTCAGAGGATGGTTCAGTAACGGAAAATCGATTCTCCAGCAAATTTAAGATAAATAGAAAGGAGAATGGAATAATACATTGGCTATAAAGGTCAACTAACTCCTATAAAACAGCTATGAGTCCTTAAAAACATAATTTTAAAAGCCTTGTGTTGTTCTGTAATCTGCATGGTTCTGACATTCATGAAATATTCTTAGGCATACAGAGGCAAGCTGAAAGGAAATTTAAGGTGCTTTGTTTTAATAGCGATCCACCGGCTTCTCTGTTTCACATACCTGGTGTAGAAATGAGATCAGATTTCAGATTTATAGTTTGTTTAAAAAGTATATCTCTAACAGGTCTCGATTTCAAAGAAGTAGCAAGCGGATCCCTTTGCTTAACACCTTGTCAAGATTACTCTAAGTTGCACCGTGTTACGCAGAACATTATATATTACCAAGTAATGTGAACAAATGTCATCCTTCCTATCACATTTGCACCTTTTTCTCGAAAATGTATTGTACGGCCTGCATTTCCAGATACTTGCACGAGTGCCCTCTTAAATCCTAAATGAAGGGTTTGTTAATTGTAATTAATGCCTTGCTCTTCATTGCTCTTCATGAAATTTCTCGACCCTCCCCGACTCACTCATGCGCTCGACTCACTTCAGGTCACTCGCCGACTCACAGTCATCATCGATTCGTCGACTCACAATGGGGAAGAAAAACGCCGCAGGTAAGAAGAAGAAGACCAGCCAGCAAGAGAGGCAGCAACCGCCGCAGCCTTCACCGGCAAGTTCACGGACGCCTCTCCCGCCTCGCTGCCGGCTCCAGCGAACGAGAGGGAGCCTTCTGCTGAGGTAGGCGGAAAGTTTTGGGCCAGCGCCTCCTCACGGAGGTCCAGCACAGTCACCGAGCCTGACGCCGTACAACTGCTAGTCTCGCCGCAGCCACACCAGGCTCCCGGGCCCGCTCGGCTGCCGAGCCTGCCTTCTACTCCAACGCTCAACCGGTAGAGCCAGCATCTTCAAACACTGCAGCACATCGCTACCAGCCGCCACAAACAACATGTGCCGAAGCCCGCTCTGCTCCTCCTACCGCCGGACTGCAACTCTCTCAGAGGGAGCTCTACACCATGGCTTCCCAGGCTCAACCAATGCTGCACTCAGCAGTCATACCCGGAGTACCTCGCGATCTGCCGACTTGCTTCATCTATGCAGCAGTGCTACAGCTCTGGCCGTCTACGCAGAAGGCCTTCAGAATATCCGCTCGCTAAGGGCTGACTAACCTCGTCCGACTGCAGTTTACCAACGCCACCGACTACGAGATGGCCCTGAGGAATGGCCTGTCCTTACTAGGGCAGAGCCTGCGAATTGAGACTAGCAGGAGTGAGCGACCTGCACCTTGTAGGCGATGCTGCAGCTTCGGACATTCCGAAATATCCTGTTCCGCACAACACGCTGCCACTACTGCGGAGCGCCCTCACTCACGCGCAACTTCCTCCAACATGACCTGCGACGCCGCCGCCGGTTCTGCGCCAACTGCAGTGGCTACGGCCACTTCACGGGGCAGGTGCAGTGCCCCTACTTTCCCCGAGACTTCTGTAGCACGAGCCGTGTGGGCCACGCTGTAACACACTCGAACGTGCCAACTGACATCACTACAGCCGACACCACTTCAGTACAGGAGCTCATTCTGACGCTTCGAGCTGAAGTTAACCGCCTCAATGAGCGTCTGGCTTCAATTGAGAGGTAGCTCACTACTACTGCAGTCACCATGGACTTCAACCACTTGCGTGAGGGCCTCCAGGATCTTCATTCCGAGGTGCTGAACCTGGGCCCTCGCCTTGGGAATTTGGAGGAAGGCACCAGTACAAGCTTCAACTCAGTGTACACAGCACTGAACACTCAACACCAGTCAACTGTGGATCAGATCGTCAAACACACACAAGACCACATAGCCACCGCAACTCAACAGGTCAAAGCACTTCAGTATCAACTGGCACAAATCACCAAGACCGCAACCGTCCAACAGAAGATTCTCAAAAACCTGGAAGAAAACTACAACACCTGTCTTACCACTCAGAACAACATGCTGCAAACCCTAGAGAAACTCTATAGAAAACAATACGATATTCAGGTAGCACTCGCAAACTCCTCTTTCGACACTGAGTCACTATCACAGGACTTCAACAGACTACAAGACTCCATTGACTCTCTACACAACATGAATTTCCAGATAGACCCAGCGCCAGACACTTCTCACAGACACAGACGCCGTCAGGTGTCGCATGCCTGCCAAAGCACCAATGGTGCACTCTAAATATGCTCTAATAAATAAACTTAACTCCATTCTTTCCACTCCTATCACTCCTTTCAATCTTCACCTTGAGCCTCTGTGCTATGGTCAGGGCCTAGTGTCATGGTCATAGCCAGATAAAACCACGAATCCTGCGCCCTTCCTTGCGCGCAGTTTAGCATTTGCCGATACTAACGGAGGTGCTACTGTGGAACTCCAATATCTCTTTTACTTCCCTTCACATCTCTTTTACTTCACTTCATATCTCTTTTACTTCCCTTCATATCTCTTTTACTTAAAATAAATGAAATTTCTATAACATTTCTATGCGATGCTTTGGAAGACGTTTTATAATGTGACTTTTGGGTTCGTAAAATTAAAGACCACTTGCAAAAATTCCAAAATCCTCTTTATTTTCGTATAAATACTTTGATCAGCCCTACAGTAACATAAATACGTAACATGCAAAAATACAATCTGCAAAGTCGTTAACCACATCAAAGAGTTCACTTTCAAAGCACAGCTGTACGAGTCATATTCAATTACCACTCACTCTACAGGTGTGTCCCGATTTCTTTTATATACCTCTTCTCATATTTATGGAATGAACAAGAGGCACTAGAACCTTCTAGTTATCTAACTTTATCTGTTTCGGCAAGCCTTTTACGGCCCACCTTGGTAGCGTGGTGGTACCATGTCTGCCTCACGTTCAAGAGCTCCCGAATTTGAATCTCGGTCAGGGTGAGTTACCTGGATAAAGGTTTTTCCAGGGTTTACCCTTATCCTGAAGCACGAATGTCGGGTAACTCTAAGCTCTAAGGACCCCGGGCTCATTTGATCACCATTTCCCCATTCCATTCATCGTGCGATATGACTTAACGTTGGAGGACGTAATAAAATGCCTTTTATCTCCACGCTGCATTATCTGTCCCTTAACTCCGCGCTGCACTATCTGTCTGTGCGCGTTGGCCGCGCATTGTCGCAACAATGGGCTTGCGACAATCCTGTCAACGATCGCATTGTTATGATAGATCAGCCGCAAAGCCAGAGCTGTTCGCGTTGGCAGGAAATAAAGAGGCAAGATAGTGGCGCGCAAGAGCTGGATGATTGCCGAGAGAGAGAGACAGAGCAATGTCTGGAATTTTCTACTTTTGTGCGGCCGTCGCGATTGTTATCGAATGGGCTACTGCATTCTAGAACAATGACTGGGAGATAGCGGCAGAGTGTGAGAAGCAGTTAGTTGTGTGAGTTGTGTAGACATTTGAACTGTGCCGTAGTGATTCTTTTGTTTGTTTACGTACAGCTGAGCATCGTGTCGACCTTGAAGACTGTTCTTTGTCAATGTCACGTCGTTTTGCTGCTGCCAGGGTTGTAAAAATCCTGTTTACTGCAATAAAGAGTGTTTTAAAGTTCTGCAAACCATATTTTTGGTTCTACCAACCCACGAAGTCGCAATACTGAATCTCCGCATATAACTTTATCAACAAACTATAATAATGTACAGAAACGTTCCCAGTATTTACGGAGATGGAAGTAAAATATGGACGAATAAGGCATTTTTCACCTCCTGGAGGATTAGAAATGTTGTACAATTATATTCTTTTTACGCTAATTGAACTGTACAACTTTAAACTGAAATAACTAATAATTAAGGGCCGGAGGCATGTGAGCTTTTCCATAGGTTTACTGCACATGTACTGTATTGTCATCCCTTGCGAATGTGAACAAGTAGGTACTACATGGCAAAGCGAGAAGACGTATCGGGAAAAATCCGCAACACAGATGTGTACTTCAGCTTATCGCACATACACGGCGAGTCCAGAGAGATATAATCATGTCTTCTGGACAGCAATGTGTCATACATCGGCAGGCGCGAGAAAAAATATATACAGTCTGATTTTTAAAAGACGATACGTGAAGGTCATCAACGGACGCGAAGGGTAAGAGTGGAAGGTCGTTGCTATGGTAATGTAAACAAAGGTTGCCAGATTGGTTAAACTGGTACATCACATACTGTCATAGCTCGAACCCTTGTTTATGTTTCAAGTGTTGAGAGGATAAAGAAAGGAGATCTGCATTACTTCCAGAATTTCAATATTCTTTCTATTATTATTCCCCGCCATTTTGTATTACCAAACTCTAGTAATGCCACTTGTCTTGGTGCCGTTGGGCAACATTGCGGAACGTCACGTGGAGAAAGATGACCTTCACGTATCTTCTTTTAAAAATCAGACTGTACTTGCAAGGTAATGCTCCACCACTTCGCAGAGTACTACATTACATTGTTTTCGACGTTTACACACTTGATGGCCGTGCTGTAAATCTGACGTCATTCATACTCTGTGTTCAGCTAATGATATCGCATGCGAGGGAAAACTCCTCCAACCTTTAATAACAAGCATAATTAAAATATAAAAATTCTTCTTTTAATCTGTCAGATAAGTAAATAATTTCATAATTTTCTAAAATATAAACTCTTTCAAATTACTAGCGGATGTTTCAGCTTTTAAGCATAAATCTGTAGCTTTTTCATTTTATATACTTCTGTGTGTCCGACCGTATGATGAAAGTCGCATAGTGAAAGGACGATGAATTAAATATGAAAAATCGGTCAAGTAACCCACTAATTCCACCTTATGTATCCTAAACACTGAGGAAACGTCATATTTAAAGCGCTGAAGGTCCTATTCAAACAGAATTTGAAATTACAGAGCATGAATTCGGAACTGCTTTGCTTCCTAAGATGACATTAATAGTATCTGTAAATATTGGTGCAAGAAATAAGGAAAAAAAATTCAATGAACTCCTTAAAATCTATATTTTGTAAATAGAGAACTTTTGAGAAAAAGTAGTATTTCGTACCACTGTATAACTTTTATACTTTAAACTCCAAATTATAAAACTAAAATGCGAAATGGTTTAATCCATTAAATCTACTTTAAACAAGTACAGCTATTTAAATTGAGTTTATTTAGGTCACATATTATGAAAATACCTAATAATGTGTATGACAGGAATAAAAAATAGCAAGTTTACTCCAATATCACGGCAAAGCACGAGGGCTGTTCACTAAAGAATGATCACTTTTTTTTTTTTTTTTTTTTTTTTTGACAACGTACCTTTACTTATCCTCATAATTTTGATGGTCCTTCTCAAAATAGTCTCCCCTGAATGCAATGCATTTTTCCCAGCGTTTCTGCCAGTCTTCAAAGACATGCTGGTAACTATTTTTGTGAGGTCCTTCAAAATCACCTCCGCAGCCTTCACCACTGCTTCTAATGATGGATAATGCCTCCCACGAAGGCGTTTCTTCAAGTTAGGGAATAGAAAAAAGTCACATAGGGCTAAATCCGGCCTATAGGGAGGGTGAGGATGCACTTCACGTTGATTTTTGCAAGATATTCAGTAACAACATTGGCAATATGCGGCCGCGCATAATCGTGGCCCAGTATCCAGCCTGTTTCACGGAAATGTGGTATTTCGCCCCTGATATAGACTTGCAATGTTTTCAGGACATCCCTGTAGTATTTTCCAGTTACTGATGTATGCAGGGACAAAATGCTGATAAACCATTTCATGAATATCAAAGAATGAGATGACCATAACTTTCCCAGCAGAAGCAACCACTTTTGATTTTCGGGGGGGGGGGGGTTGTTGATGATGGAGATTTCCACACTGAGATTTGCTGTTTGCCCTCAGAATCAAAATGATGTAGCCAAGTTTCATCAGCAGGGACTACGTTTGAAAGAAACTCCGGATCTTCCTCTAACATCAACTTTAACTGCATGTTATCCCCATTGCAGCGGTAGGCGATACTGAACATGTCTGAACTTGTCAGGCTCTCACAGGCGGGAACCAGGAGTAACAACAATGGAACTACTGCGGCGTGTTTTATTTACATTAAGCTAACAGAATATATTAAGATTCCAGATGTTTTAGAAGTATTCTAAGTTCATACTTCAGTATCTCTATTTTGTGATTGTTTAATAACAACTGAAGTCTGTAAGCAACACTAGCAACACTAGCTATCGTATCCCATAAACAGCATTTCCACAAAAAAAGAAAAAGAACCCCAATAAATTTTCCAAAACACCAAAATCAGAAAGCACATTACTTGTCAGACAACCTAATATAATCAGTTAAAAGCAGATAAATATTTGGTCCCACAATACAGGGTTATGTCAGTCTGAATTACGGTACTGAGAATCTTTCTGTTCCACAGATTTTATACAAATTAAAGAAATTAATTGGACGTGGAATATACAGTTCAAAGCTCGGATTTTTTTATTTAAAGGTTAACTGAATGAAGTGATGTACTTGCCAGATATTGAAACAATTTTAGCCGTTCTTTAACTTTAAAATTTGAGCGGAAACCACTCAGCCAAACGCTCAAAATAGCCCTGATAACAATTTGGGAGAAAACTGTTTTAATGTTTGAAAAATACACTACTCGCCGTTTGCTATCGCAAACCTATTATAAAGCATTAGCTTTCATTCAACGGATCATGTTTTCTTTCTTCGTAAGTGTACATTTATCTTCAAGTGTTGATATATAAACAATATTTATGGGAATTAATTGTTCTTTCACACTAGCCGGGTGTAGGACGCACCATGAAAGGGTAGTGACAGGCTGAAAAGATGAATCCCATAGACGGGATTTGAACCACGGATCTCTTGGTCTCCGTCCAGCTGCTCTAAACCATTGAGCTACTATGGCCAGCGTGCCAACATGACATTAAATTCTCCAACTGACTAGTGTTTCTCCCGGTAAACCACTTAGGAGTTCTCATAAACACATGAGACAGCTGCCTTAGTTGCCACTTACATTCAACAAGGGTTAAAATTGTCTCAAGAGCTTTGAAATATCTATACAGAGTTGCCAATTTGGAGGAAAGAAATATTATCAAGGAATGTTTTCTTTTGCAGATGAGAAGCAAATTGGGAGAGTCTTGGGCGCAAAAAGTAAGGGAACTGATGGAACAGATAGGTATGGGACATATTTCTAGAAACGAGGAGTATTACTATAGGGGCTTTTAGAAAGAGGTAGAATTAAGGCTGTTAGATTTAGATAGCCAAGTTATATTTACCAGTGTAAGGGAGAAAAGATCATTGAGGATATATAGGGAAATAAAGACAGTGTGGGGGAGGGAGAAGTACATAGATGTGTGTAATAAGTCAGGGCGAGAAGGATTTGCCTGGACAAGGGCAGGAGTTAGAAATTTGAAAGGTATTAGACATGAAAAGGATACAGGGAAATGCCCAATGTGTGGAGAAAAAGATGCAGATTGGCATAGTATACTTTATTGCAAACAAACAAAGATATGGAGAGAACAAATTAGGCAACTAAAGTGGGAAAGTTTTAGGGATGGGGGGAGGTATTAATAATAAAGAAATGATATTGGTAAAAGGAGAAAACAATGTAAGAAATATTGGTGAATATCTGGGGAAAGTTAGAGGGAAATGGTTAAGATTGATAAAGAATAACTAACAATTAAGGGCTGGAAAACTAGAACGAGGGATACAAGTGTGAGGGGGGTCATAAATACACGGAAAACCAGAGGTTATGTGTATTGAGACCGAGACTGAGGCAAGCAGGTAGGAAGGGTATGTTAGATGTGACTAAGTCATTTTGTTATTGTGTGAAAGAAATGCTATAAATGTCAATGTATTAATGAAATTGTATGTAGAAGAACGATGAGAAATAAATACAAATACTATGCTGTAAGTACTTTAAGGCCCGAGATTTATACACTTCTGGAAATTGAAATAAGAATACCGTGAATTCATTGTCCCAGGAAGGGGAAACTTTATTGACACATTCCTGGGGTCAGGTACATCAGATGATCACACTGACAGAACTATAGGCACATAGACACAATGTCGCCACTAGTACCGTGTATGTCCACCTTTCACAGCAACGCAGGCTGCTATTCCCCCATGGAGACGATCGTAGAGATGCTGGACATTGGGGGACAGATCCGGAGATCTTGCTGGCAGGGTAGTTGACTTACATCTTCTAGAGCACGTTGGACGTGCATTGTTCCCTTGCCGGTCTAGGAATGGTAGAACAATGGGTTCGATGACGGGTTGGATGTACCGTGCACTATTCAATGTCCCCTCGACGATCACCAGAGGTGTACGTCCAGTGTAGGAGATCGCTCCCCACACCATGATGCCGGGTGTTGGCCCTGTGTGCCTCGGTCGTCTGCAGTCCTGATTGTGGCGCTCACATGCACGGCGCCAAACACGCATACGACCATCATTGGCACCAAGGCAGAAGGGACTCTCATCGCTGAAGACGACACGTCTCCATTCGTACCTCCATTCACGCCTACCGCGACACCACTGGAGGCGGGCTGCACGATGTTGGGGCATGAGTGAAAATGGCCTAACTGTGCGCGGGACCGTATCCCAGCTTCATGGAGACGGTTGCGAATGGTCCTCGCCAATACCCCAGGAGCAACAGTGTCCCTCATATGCTGGGAAGTGGTGGTGCGGACCCCTACGGCACTGCGTAGGATCCGACGGTCTTGGCGTGCATCCGTGCGTCGATGAGTTCCGGTCCCAGGTCGACGGGAACGTGCACCTTCCGCATGTCCACTATACGCCCTCGCTCGAAGTCCGTCAACTGCACATACGGTTCACGTCTGCGCTGTCGCGGCATGCTACCAGTGTTAAAGACTGCGATGGAGCTCCATATGCCACGGCAAACTGGCCGGCACTGACGGTGGCGGTGCCCAAACGCTGCGCAGCTAGAGCCATTCGACGGCCAACACCGCGGTTCCTGGTGCGCCCGATGTGCCGTGCGTGTGATCATTGCTTGTACAGCCCTCTCGCAGTGTCCGGAGCAAGTATGGTGGGTCTGACACACCGGCGTCAATGTGTTCTTATTTCCATTTCCAGGAGTGTAGTTCGGACCACTATTAGGTATAATTTATGGAAATTAAGTGTTCTGTCACACTAGCCGTGTGTAGGACGCACTATGAAAGAGTAGAGCAAGATTGAAAAATTCAATGCCATAGCCGGGATTTGAACCACGGATCTTCTGGTCTCCGTCCAGCCGCTCTAAACCATAGGGCTACTACGGCCAACGTACCAACATGACATTAAATTCTCCAAATGACTCGTGTTTTTTCCGGTAAACCACTAGGAGTTCTCATAAACACATGAGACAACTACCTTAATGGTGACTGACTATGCTGTAAGTACTTTAAGGCCCGGGCTTTATAGTTCGGACCACTAGTAGGTATAAGTAATAGAAATTAGTTGTTCTTTCAGACTAGCCGTGTGTAGGACGCACCATGAAAGGGTAGAGATAGACTAAAACATTTAATGCCATAGCCGGAATTTCCTGTTTTATTTTGGGAACAACATTTTCTTTCAAAGTTTTAGTTAGGTTCCACGCGATAAAGAATTTCGAACCCTTTTAATATGACTTCAAGATAAAACCCTGTTTGTTAAAGTTATAACTTATTTATTATTTATAAAGAGGATTGCTAACTAGTACCTAACGAGTATGGAACTTATAATTACAAAGCACAGGTAAAATCAATACTAGTAGCATTGGTGTTGTTGGAGATTTTAAAGGAAAGGTAAATAAATAAGACAGAGAATACGTTTTAAATATTTATTTAAAAAAATAAAATTGTATAAAAGTTTTGGCAAAATATTTCAATAATCAACAAGGTTTAATGCAACTCCGTAGTTTCACAGCACCATTGTTCAAGATGTACTCTCCTTTGAGGCTGAGTCTAATCCCAGGGGTGGGCGTTACCATGACTTGCAAGGGCACTAGAAGCAAGGGCAGCACTCTTGATGGCCTCGTAGCTACCGAGGGATAAGGAACCTCCACTGCCGTAGCTGCTGCTTCCATGGTACAAAGAACCACCTCCAGAACCTCCCAGGGACAAGGATCCACCGCTTCCGTAGCTACCGCTGCCATAGCCGCTGCTACCATGGTACAAGGAGCCAATGCCAGAATTTCCCAGGGACAATGATCCACCACTGCCGTAGCTACCAAGGGACAGAGAGCCACCGCTGCCGTAGCTACCAAGTGACAGAGAGCCACCACTGCCGTAACTGCCGAGTGATAGAGAGCCGCCGCTGCCAAGACTGGAACCATACAGACCGCCGCTAGATCCAATGGATGTTACGGCCACGGGCTGGGGTACAGGGACAGCTACGGGATGAGGAACAGGGACTGCCACGGGCTGTGGTACAGGGTAGGGGCGAGGCACTGACACAGGCACAGGATGAGGAACCGGTACAGGCACTGGACGGTTGACAGGGACGGGATAAGGTCTAGGGACGGAGACAGGAACGGGGTGAGGAACAGGAACAGCAACTGGACGAGGTACTGATACAGGATAAGGTTGTGGGACAGGAACAGGGACCGGGCGGTTAACAGGGACAGGTACCGGTTGGGGAACGGGCACAGGTACTTGCTGAGTCACTGTAGTCACACGTACAGGCCCTGAACTCAACGAGCCTCCTCCAAATCCTGATCCACCAATACCGGAACCCAGGCCAATTCCTCCGGAGCCCAAACCGATTCCTCCAGAGCCCAAACCAATTCCTCCAGAGCCCAGACCAATTCCTCCAGAGCCGAAACCAATTCCTCCGGAGCTCAGGCCTATTCCTCCAGAGCTGAAACCTGCTCCTCCGGAGCCAAATCCATAGCTTCCGGAGCTAGCAAGTGCTCCAGATCCTAGACCGTGGCCGAAACCGCCTGATCCCAGGCCTCCCAGTCCATATCCGCCCAGTCCAAGACTGAGAACACCACGCTTGGATGGCTGTTGCTTGGCGTCGTTGGTTTGGGATCCCTTTGGAGTGGTGACAGCCAATGCCACAGTCAGTAGAGTGCAAAAAACCTGCAAAAATATTGTAGGAACTTAATTATTGGACTGCAGAACTCCTGCCGCCTATCGATTTCTTTGTTAGACCTTTTGAAACTAGGGCTAGTAATAAAGAAATATTTACAGCTAGTATTAAAAATTTACAAGCTCATTACTGTTCCTTCTACAGAAAAATATGTCTATCTTTTATTTTAATGCTTTCATGAAACACTTACGATGGTAAAAGGAGTGATATAAATAAATAATGCACTTAGTTATACATCATGTAAAATTGTTTCGTTCTCCATAAATATTAGTAGATACTCAGGTCTACAAAGGGTAGAAATGGCCTTAATCACGACTTATAATGAGAAGGAATTTTCTTGCAATAATTATTTCCATAAACGTCTCGTTATTCAGGTAATGTATATATTACAAGTTGGCTTGAGAACTGATAGTAAAAATTACTTCCTTCATAGAGTATCCTATAATTAAGAAATGTAAAAATGTCACTTTTCATTTATCCAAGTAGCCTTTGGCATACGCTATTCGGATGTTAACATTAGACTGGTTTATTCCAACTAAAACAAGAGAAACATGACCAGGGTAGGCTTTTGTTAACCTGTCTTGCTTACGTAATTTCCTTCCTAAACTCTAAATTTCTGTACACCGTTACCATTATCCAGCTTGTTGCTAGGTAGCAAAACATAGAATCTCAATGCAGGCATGGAATTTGTGAACCAGTACATCATTAATCCAACGTAGCATGAAGCCCAAAAATGTAAATATGAACGTTTGATAGGTGATATAAGAGTTTCAGCATCATTTACTTACTACCGTTCGTATATGTTATAATTGTTTATTTATAGATTAGATTAGATTTACATTTTATTGAGAATACTCCAAAATTGTACAATATTAAACTTTGACTGCATTTATTTGTCTTTACCTTGTTGCTACCTTGGTTTACATGACACTCTGGTCTTCTGCTCTGCCAGGTAGCTTAACCTCAATGCCTTCTTGTTACTTAATTAGCCCCTTTCTTCCCCCTCATCTTCCTTTCTTATATTCTTTACATTTCTGGCCCATTTTTCTATTACTTTCTGCAAGAACTCACCAATACTTGTTTTCTTCTTTTCCTCCCTGCCATTTAACACTTTTATAGCTACTATCCTCTTTTCTACTGTCTCCCATTTTCCTTCCCAAACTCTTTTTCTCCATATTGCAACCTCCTCGCATTCTGTTACATAGTGTTCTATGCTTTCTTTTCCCCCACATAATTCACAAATTCGCTTTTCCTACCTCCTATCCCTCTAAAAATAAATGATACATTTACAAATGCCTTCTTTAAATTGCGACAGAGCCAAGCAAGTTGCCCATTTAAGAATTTTATTTGTAGATGTTCCTAACCCTTTAGGGTGAATGACGCACCTTAAATCTTTTGTGTATTCATTTTATATTTTAAATTCCAGTGACAAACAACCCTTATGCAAACCACCTATAGGCTTTCAAATTATACCGGAAACTACAGGGTTTTATGCTCTTTTTTAAGCTTCTTTTAACTTTTTAGTATTATGAACTGACTCTTAGACTGCACATGAGGAGAAAATTTGTATAACATGATTTGGAAAAGTTTCTAAATTATTCTAATGTATTTAACAATCTGCAGTCGTGAGATTTTCCCTTCTAACTTGCTTATGTTGCAAACACACTACGGTACTTACCAGTAAAGTGTTCATGTTGCAGTTAGGTGAGAACAACAGAAGTGAACTGCTTTGTTTGAGGAGCTGTGCAGTTTATATAGCAGTCCGATTTGGTGATGGTGATGATGTCGATGGGTGGAACCGGGCGAGAACTTTCTCTCTCATTCTGTCCATGCATCGTCCATCATTCGATGTGCCCCCACAAGTTCCTACTGCATTTGCACACCTCCTTTCAGATAATTACTCTTGTTGCACTTGATGCATAGCAACCCTGCTGTTTCAAGCACTCTACTGAATCATCTCGGAGTTACTTCAGTTTGATTTTCCGCTACTGAAATAGACGTAACATGAGCAGTACTTTTAATAAATGAATACGAATAAAGGGTTGATATTACATAGAGTACCAATTAATGACGCTATAATATACATTTTAAGATGAAAGCTCGTGTGATACCGCTGACTAGGTGTCAATTATAAAAGATTCATTTTACTTCCGTATCTTACAGTAGTTTAAATATTGCATTGAAGTAATTTTAAGGAATATTAATAGAAAACAACAGCAGTAGTATAGTTTACTGGTTACCATGATCGCCACGAACTGAAATCAGCGATTATAATTACGTCATTATTTTGATATTACACATTAGGTCACGAGAAGTGTTTATAACATTAATTATTTTATTCTAAAACAAAATCCACAACTGAACTAACCAGATTTCTTTCTAAATCGGAGGATATATAATCTTATTTGTCGATAAAGTGGTAGATACCTTCTCTCGGCTTATCAGTCACTCATCACCCGAGAGAAGTTGTTTTCATATCGCCGCCAGCAGTCGTGGTTCAAAACCTAGTAAAGTCGTGCCACTAGCTTTTTCACTTGACTTTGAGATATCGTGATCCGAAACTTGGAAGCGCAGAGAGCAGGAAAGGGCCACCTAATGTTTCAAACGACACTTTGATCCTTATTTTTGTTAATAGAATAGGGTAATGTAGGTACGTTTAGTTAGCCACACGTTGTACATTTATTTATGCGAATGATTACTTGAACTCTAGTCAGCTTATGCACATGAATTTCGGATTAATATGGTTTGAGCTGCTTGAATAACAACTGCAAATTTAAAATTTTGAATCCTGATCAATTTTATTCAACAGCGATTCTTGTAAACTTTATTAATAAAATCAGTTTCCTTTTGTTTTCAAGAAATTTGGTTATGTGCTTCTATAATTAAGAAATAATAATTACTTAAAGCCTCATATTATTATAAACCCTTGTATTTTTTTAAAAAAGATATCTTATTAACTTTTATTTCATTCTTGCATTGTTAATAAGTTAGCCTTATTTCTTTCTTTCTTTCTTTCTTTCTTTCTTTCTTTCTTTCTTTCTTTCTTTCTTTCTTTCTTTCTTTCTTTCTTTCTTTCTTTCTTTCTTTCTTTCTTTCTTTCCTTCCTTCCTTCCTTCCTTCCTTCCTTCCTTCCTTCCTTCCTTCCTTCCTTCCTTCCTTCCTTCCTTCCTTCCTTCCTTCCTTCTTCTTCTTTCTTTCTTTCTTTCTTTCTTTCTTTCTTTCTTTCTTTCTTTCTTTCTTTCTTTCTTTCTTTCTTTCTTTCTTTCTTTCTTTCTTTCTTTCTTTCTTTCTTTCTTTCTTTCTTTCTTTCTTTCTTTCTTTCTTTCTTTCTTTCTTTCTTTCTTTCTTTCTTTCTTTCTTTCTTTCTTTCTTTCTTTCTTTCTTTCTTTCTTTCTTTCTTTCTTTCTTTCTTTCTTTCTTTCTTTCTTTCTTTCTTTCTTTCTTTCTTTCTTTCTTTCTTTCTTTCTTTCTTTCTTTCTTTCTGTCTTTCTTTCTCTCTTTCTTTCTCTCTCTCATTCTTTCTCTCTCTCTCTCTCTCTCTCTCTCTCTCTCTCTCTCTCTCTCTCTCTCTCTCTCTCTCTCTCTCTCTCTCTCTCTCTCTCTCTCTCTCTCTTTCTTTCTTTCTTTCTTTCTATCTTTCTTTCTTTCTTTCTTTCTTTCTATCTTTCTATCTTTGTTTCTATCTTTCTTTCTATCTTTCTTTCTATCTTTCTTTCTATCTTTCTTTCTATCTCTCTTTCTTTCCTTCGCTCTTTCTCTCTCTTTCTCTCTCTCTCTCTCTTTCTCTCTCTCTTTCTCTCTCTTTCTCTTTCTCTCTCTTTCTCTCTCTCTTTCTCTCTCTTTCTCTTTCTCTTTCTCTCTCTTTCTCTCTCTTTCTCTTTCTCTCTCTCTTTCTCTCTCTTTCTCTCTCTTTCTCTTTCTTTCTTTCTTTCTCTCTCTTTCTCTTTCCTTCTTTCTTTCTTTCTTTCTTTCTTTCTTTATTTATTTAACGTAATTTTACGTACTTTTACGTGTTTTAAGTCTGTTTACGTATTTTTACGTCTTTTAAGTATTTGTTACCAATTTGGCGTACATTTTACCATTTTTACGCATATTACGTATTTTTAGTTAATTGTTTACGTATTTATTTACGTACTTACGTACTTACGTATTCATTTATTCATTCATTTATTCATTCATTTATTCATGCAGTTTGGTAGTTGTTTGTTTTGTTTGTTTATTTATTTGGTTATTTAGTTGGTTATTTGTTTATTTTGTTTATTTATTTGGTTATTTATTTACTTGCCTGCCTACCTGGTTGGTTTAATGAGCTGTATCAATAACTTACTGTTTCCTATGGGAAAAAATGCCATTCATCATTATCTTAGCAACGAGACCTTTTGTAAAATAGTTTACGGAATCCTTCACAATGACATTTATAATTGGATGCAAATTTGTTATTTTATTCTTGACTCAGTTATAAATTTTCTGGGTTATTAATAATGTTTATATTTCAGTTGGTATATTAATGAATTATGCCACAAAGTAAGTACTTCTAAACAGTTGGAAAAACTCAGTAAACCTTCTCTTACGTAGTTTTGCCAAGTGAATGAAAATATTCAGGCGAGGAATAAATAAATTACATGCATAGCTAATTTATCATGATAATTTTAGTCTTTACTCAGGGTAAAATGCTTTCATTTCAGCACTTTTAAAAATACATTTTTATGCGATACTATTGTATCTCTTGTACAACTTGCTTCACCTGCAATGCTTTATGTCTTCTTTACTCCAAATTAGGTGCATGTCTTCTCTCATCCCTTCTATAACATTTATTTCTTGTTGCCTCTCCCCGTGTTTCAAGCACACAATTATCTATATTTACTATATTCTTATAAATGATTTAATAATTTATATTATTATAATTTAAAATCATTCCCATATTTCGTATTTTGTTTCACAATTATTTACATTATTTAGTATTTGTTCTTTCATTGTGCATGTCTCTTATGTGATACTCGTTCTTTCTATTCCTTATTTTTATTCAAGTTTATGTACAATTAATGCAATTGTTATAGCTATAAAATTTAATGAAGTTAAATAGCAGTGGACAGGCTGTTTTTGACCTTTTTATGGAAGAGCAAATAAGAGGGGTAATAAGTAACAAAATAATCATAACTAAAATAATTTCTCCAAAATAAATAGATTGATGCAACCCATTGAGCCTATAAATGGCTAGTGTGGAGAAATGATTAATTTACTCAATTAAATAAAATAAAGTTAAATGATGAAGCCTGGGACTCAAGTACTTACGATAGTAAGTCGCGACAAACGGTGTATCTCGGATACGAGAGCCCCTAGTGGTCTACCGGGGAAATATACGAGTCAAAAGGAGAATTTAATGTCAGGACGGCACGTTGACCATGGTAGCTCAATGGGTTAGAGCGACTGGAAGGAAACCAGGAGATCCTTGTTTCAAATCCCGGCCATATCATTGAATTTTTCATGTTGACTCTATCCATCAAAAACCTTAGTCTATATACGGCTAGTGTGGAGAAATGATTAATTTCCATAAATTAACTAAAATACAAGTTGAAGTATATTCCGGCTTGTAGGCCGTGGTCTACTGATGATGTCTGCCGTAGTCGCAGACGAAACGATGGGAAGAAGAAGAAGAAGAAGAAGAAGAAGAAGAAGAAGAAGAAGAAGAAGAAGAAGAAGAAGAAGAAGAAGAAGAAGAAGAAGAAGAAGAAGAAGAAGAAGAAGAAGAAGAAGAAGAAGAAGAAGAAGAAGAAGAAGAAGAAGAAGAAGAAGAAGAAGAAGAAGAAGAAGAAGAAGAAGAAGAAGAAGAAGAAGAAGAAGAAGAAGAAGAAGAAGAAGAAGAAGAAGAAGAAGAAGAAGAAGAAGAAGAAGAAGAGAAGAAGAAGAAGAAGAAGAAGAAGAAGAAGAAGAAGAAGAAGAAGAAGAAGAAGAAGAAGAAGAAGAAGAAGAAGAAGAAGAAGAAGAAGAAGAAGAAGAAGAAGAAGAAGAAGAAGAAGAAGAAGAAGAAGAAGAAGAAGAAGAAGAAGAAGAAGAAGAAGAAGAAGAAGAAGAAGAAGAAGAAGAAGAAGAAGAAGAAGAAGAAGAAGAAGAAGAAGAAGAAGAAGAAGAAGAAGAAGAAGAAGAAGAAGAAGAAGAAGAAGAAGAAGAAGAAGAAGAAGAAGAAGAAGAAGAAGAAGAAGAAGAAGAAGAAGAAGAAGAAGAAGAAGAAGAAGAAGAAGAAGAAGAAGAAGAAGAAGAAGAAGAAGAAGAAGAAGAAGAAAGTTCATGAATGGGGAAGTTGTGTCTTCCTTAGCTGCGAAGTCTGCATAAATACCCTGGTGTGATGGTATCCACATCAGTGTTACTTTCCTACTTTGTTTCATCAAAAGTTATGATAGATCATGGATTTCGTGGACTAACTCATTTGAAGTGAAGATGTCTTGCAGGGCTTGTATACTAGATTGAGAATCTGTATGTATAAGGAATGGTTTTTTGTGGATATGTGCAGCTATGCTTCCTTGATGGCGTACAACTCACATGTAGATATGGAGCACAAAGTTCGTAATGTCTAAAGCATTGTATGATATGGGTAAATTACTGATCAATCACTGGCGAGTGAGTGAGGGAGTGTGTGGCGTTTTAGGTCACGTCGACAAGGTCATTTGGGCCCGAAGTCAACACTACAACCTAAAAGCTACACAAATTAAGCTAAAATGTAAAATAAAACAAAAACACTCAACTATTAAAAGTACATAAAAAACCCATCCCAAGACTAATAACTTAAAATCTCTAAAATTAACAAATATAAAATGCAAGTCAGACTTGTTTATTAAAACCAATTTGGGCAACAAACCGCAGTGCCTTAACCACGGCCACTGGGTCGTCCCCTAAAACACCCAGCAAGTTAGTCCCCAAGCCTACTGATTGGCGAACGCGAGCGTACTGCGGGCACTCAAGTAATACATGCCTCACAGTGAGGCGTACTGCACATGGAGCACACACATGGGCCGGTTCCCCTCTTAACAAATGGCCATGAGTCGCTCGTGTGTGACCAATTCTCAGCCGGGTGAGTATCACCTTGGCTCGCCGGTTATCCCTGCAGGAAGTTAGCCAGGGTTATACGCTCTCCTTTATTGCCCGAGTTGTGTGCCTTCCAAAGCTGTCCAAGAGTGCTGCCAAGCAGATAGGAGTTGGCGACGGAAAAAACGTTGCACATCCTGGTATGGCACCGTAGTTGTTAAACTGCGGGGCAAACGGCAAGCGGACTTAGCAGCCGCGTCCGCCTCCTCGTTCCTGGAAATGCCCACATGGCCTGGGGTCCAAGTAAAAACAAAATGGTATCCGCGACCAAGCATTTGCGATATCAAGGCCTGAATTTTTAAAACGAGCGTGTGAGCTGCAATGTGCTGTTGCAAGGCCTGAAGAGCACTTAGAGAGTCAGTACAAACGATAAAATTGCCAGGAACTAACTTACAAATTAAAAGGAAACTTACATTAGAAGATTAGACGGTATAAACTGACAGTGAAACTAAGCTAACTAAATATTAAATACCACATATCATATCGCTCCTCCTTTATTTCTAAAAGTAGTTAAACAAGAACATCTGCTTGTCATCAAAGGAGTGGGGAAAGCAAATTCCACATCCTTAGTAACATCTTAGTTAGCGACAGACATAAAATGCGTGTGTGCTCAGATGAGTCCAAAGGTCAAAAAACTAGATATTCACCTTCTCAGATTGCTCAATCCAAATGATATTACTACCAGATGGTAATAGAAACCTAGATCTTCCTCACCAAAACTAGTTAGCTTACGCACCATAAAGTTTAGGTCCAGACAGTAATTGGAGAATAAAAGTTGACTGATCTAAGCTTGTTATGTGTTTTCGGATAGGCCTGCCCTAACGTTTCCACATATGGTTTTGTGTATCTTGGGTAATTCACTAATTTGAAACTGCTGTTTTCGTTAAGAGGAGATGGGTGAGCTCATGGCTAATTTTACCCTCCGGGAAGTATTGTATTGTACTCAGACATTCTATTTCGACGCATAAACAGGGAAAGAAGAAAATAAGCTCGCCTTGGTAGCGTAGATGGTAGCGTGTCCACCTCACGTTCAAGAGGTCCCGAGTTCAAATCTCGGCCAGAGTGAGTTACATGGTTAAGGTTTTTCTGCGGTTTTCAATAATGCTTAAAGGTGAATGCCGGGTAGCTCTAAGCTCCATTGACCCCGGACTCATTTGAGCATTTCTTCACAAATATCATTCATCGTCCGAAATTACTTAGCGTTGTTGGACGTAAATTACAAATATATACAAAGGTGGGTCAAAAAGTAATGCTTCCTGTATTTTTTCTCTTCTAACTGCCAAGAAAATTGAATCCAATTTACATAGCTTGAAAACTACAACATTGACGATTAATTTGTCAATACTCAATATAATCTCCGTCATTTCCCACAGTTTTGGTCCACCTTTTAACTAGGGCATATATTCCAGTGTGGTAAAACACACGGTGTTGCTTCCTAAGCCATTGACGCACGGACGTTTTCACAGCCTCCTCATCTTCAAAATGAATCTCACGATGAGCTTCCTTTTGTAGCCCGAACAGATGGAAGTCTGATGCTGCCAGGTCAGGGCTGTAAGGGGGGTTTAGGTAAGGCTTGCCATCCCAATTTCTCAATTTCTGCAGTGGTGTAACGGCTGGGGTGTGGTCCTGCATTGTCATGCAAAAGAAAAACATCCACCATAGTTTTTGTTGGGAGAACACGGCTAAGACGTGCTTTCAGGCTTTTGAGAGTTCTGACGTATTGGACAGAATTTATTGTGCATCCCAGCTCCAAAAATCAATCATAAGCACACCCTCTGCATCCCACAACACCATCGCCATAACTTTCCCTGCCGACCGCTCAGTTTTGAATATTTTTTCTTCGGTGACGTTGTGTGATGCCATTCCATTGATTGCCTCTTTGATTCAGGTTAAAAAAATGAACCCACGTTTTGTCTCCAGGAAAATTTTTTTCCAGAAACTCCTCTCCCCTCAAATTGAAGCGCTGCAAGTGTTCGGAGGCTATTGTTTTATTGTTTCTTTGTTTTGGTCGGTTAACATTATTGGTACCCTTCGTGAACAAACTTTTCAGTAACCCAGTTGTTTAATGATCGTCATCACACTGCCATTATTGAGGGAGGTAATGCGACACAATTCACCTGTTGTTACCCGGCGATCAGCACGAATGTCATCGACTCGCTGAATGTTGCATGGAGTCACTGTAGTCACCGGCCTGGCGCTTCGCTTTTCATCTGCCAATGGTGTTTGCCCTTCAGCTTCGTTACAGCGACGAACCCATCGTCTAACAGTGCTGACATCCACCGTTGCATCACCATACACAATTTTTAGCCTTTCGTGAATGCGAATTGGCGTTTCACCTTCCGCAGTCAAAAATTCAATCACAGAATGCTGTCTAATACGAATGTCGATGTCAGCCATTTTGTAAGAGGATGCAGTGCTGCCACCTGTTGACATAGGAAGTTCCTACTGAAGGGGATTGGAGAAGAAGGTTTGAGGAGTTGCGTCAAATTCAAAGTTTTGACATATCGCATTTATTTAAGGAAAAAAGCGGCATTACTTTTTGACCCACCCTCGTATATATATATCTATATATATATATACTTTAGAAGTCCCTGAATCTAACAAAAAGCTTCAGTAGAAGGAGTGTGTATATTGAGTGGTGGTGTTTTTGCGCTGGGTGTCTTAAAGTATATGGCAAATAAAATTATTGTTCTTAATAAGTATTCTACCCTGTGTAGTTGTCCCATTCCTTAATTTGCAATACCTACTCGTTATGAAGTAAATGGAATCTGTTAAACATAACCCTAATTTTAGTATATCTAACTGGCCTACAAATGGCAAGAGAAAGCACAGTATTTATGGTAAAATGGTTAGCTTTGGAAATGAAATACACATTTTTTTTATATATTTTACATATTCCAAGATGAAGCCATATCGGGCGGAGAGTGGAATGGGTGAAATTTTGCTCAAATGAGTCCGGAGTCCATGGAGCTTAGAGTTACCCGACATTCGTCTTTAAGGATAAGGGAAAACCCGCGGAAAACCTTATCCCAGTAACTCACCCTGACCGAGATTCGAACTCGGGACCTCTTGGACGTGAGGCAGACATGCTACCACCACGCAACCGAGGCGGGCTTACATACAGATTGTGGGACAATATATGTATAATGAAAAAAAAAATGAAAAATTGAGTATAATTTATTGTTATCTTTTTTAGAGAGGTATCTTGTGGTCCAAACGTTACAGATTTTTCTTAAATGTGTATCCCTTTTATTAAAATCAGAGTAATTTGACTTAAAAGTTTTCCATGTAACGGGATTATGGTGATGATGGTGATCTCGGAGTCTGGGACGATAATGTGTAGTGGCATTACTCTTAGCTGAACTCGACCCGCGTTGCGACTGGGGTTGCAGTTTGTATTCAACCCTCCGGGAAGAAGATGATGAAGCCACGGGCTGTTAATTCTTCTTGGTCCAATCTGGCACACTGATGTATCGATGTATATGAAATCTCCGGATCTGCTTCAGTCGTTACACGAACCTCAAGTATGGTCGCAAGCGAAGGAATCATTTAGTTAAATAAACTCCAAAATAAGTAAGTTTTATTTAATTTATAAAGATCCTAACTTGTAATTTAATTGTGATACTTTGTGTCATTTTTGTAGAACACTTTACATAATAATGATATTTCCTCTACACAATTTACATAAAATAAGTTTTAATTATTTTTAATGGTTTAGTCCTTTCACTTCGATATTCATCTATCCGAAACACGTATTTTCTCTTCGACGTTATTTGCAATCCAAAGACAGTTCCTTTCATAGCTGTTTCACTAAATTCTTGATTTTTCATCCTCTCGTTGCCATCACTACCAATCAAACTTAATTTTTCCTGGTTGTACGTCACACATTATATAATCTAATTTTCAAAACTACCAATATAAATCATTTGATTTACGTGATACGTCATCTCATGACCTACTGAATTTTAACAATTTCCTGTCTTATTGATTTTAACATGTCGGTACCGATTTTTAAGCCACGTATTTAAAAAATGTTTCTAACCTTGGGGCCTAAAAACCATTACAGCCATAAGTTTAATCTTTATTTACACAAATTCATATATAACAGACTCCGATGCTCATTTATCAGCTTTGTGTCTTAGTGATGGAATTAGCAGAGTGCTGTGAAAACAGCTGCCTGAGCTATCACTGACTCTTGTGCATGGCCCACTGTAACTTGATCGCTTATCTAATTTAATGGAGAATAAATTAGGAATGTGTAGCATACATGTCATAAATTAGGTAGCAAAAATGACACCTACTGTGTTAATTTGGTAAGTCAATATCTCGTTATTAACTGTTCCTGGCATCGAGCTCACTATTTCAAATGACCATATACTCATATAGTCATGTTCTTACGTCAGTCCTTAAGACAATTATCTGTCTGTCTATTCTAATCTATTTATGCTGCTTTAACCATAAACGTTTAAAGAAATATCCTTACCTTAAATAACTCTACCAGGAAATGTTTGCTATTTCTTTTATTTTTGTTTTTTGTTCCCCTTAAAATGGGATATGAGGTAAAATTATTTTCATAGCTACTGTATTTTATGTGATATGATATATTTATTGTGCATATTCCAAAATTGTACTATTTACAATTCTTGGCTACATTTATTTTTCTTTACCTTGTTGCTACCTTAGCTTGCGTGACACCCTGGTTTTCTGCTCTGTCAGGTAGCTCTTAACCTCCATGTCTCCTTGATTACTTAATTAGTCCCTTTATTCCCCCTCATCTTGATGTCTTATGACAGCAAAAAAGATTGGAGCACTCCAATAGGAATGGGAGATATGGGGAGATTAGAGGAAAGGAATAAAGCGATGTGGTTAAATTGGTAAAATGCAGAATAGAATATATAGAAGGACAGGAGGTATCAGACTGTCTAGAAGATATGATATCATTACAATTTTACAAGGAAATAAAAACTAATTGGGGACGACAAGCATATGTAGATTACTGCAATAGACAAGAGAGAGAAGGGCTAGCATGGATGAGCAGAGGAATAATATTTCTAAGAGGGGTAAGAGGTAGGGAAAAGGGAATTTGTGAACTGTATGGGGGGAAAATAAAGCATAGAACACTATGTAACAGAATGCGAGGAGGTTGCATGTGCAGAAAAAAGGTTTGGGAAGAAAAATGGAAGAAAGTAGAGAAGAGGATATAGCTATAAAAATGTTAACGGGCAGGGAGGAAAAGTTAAGAAGTATTGGCGAGTTCTTGCAGAAAGTAAAAGGAAAATGGGCCAGAAATGTAAAGAATATAAGAAAGGAAAGTGAGGGGGAAGAAGGGGACTAATAATGTAATCAAGGAGGCATGGAGGTTAAGAGCTACCTGGCAGAGCAGAAGATCAGTGTGTCATGTGAGCCAAGGTAGCAACAAGGTAAAGCCAAATAAATGTAGCCAAAAGTTTTAAATTGTAACATTTTGGAATGTACACAATAACTATATGATATCATATTACAATGACACGCTTTTGTCACAGTTATCTGTCGCTTACGTCTTTTTTCTTTTATCTACAGAGAAATGTAATAAAACAATATTTGTAAATTTTTATCAAGACTATAATAAAGGAGATATAACAATACTCTTTTGTTTGAAGAATTTTATACAAGCGGTAAGGGAAATTCATATGAATGTATCAACAGTTCTTGTAGTGCTTTCCCTTTGGAAACAATTGAACTTCTAAATGGGAGGAAGTGAAAATGTTTACCTATTAATACTCTATGCTCCGCTTTTATACGGTATATTGATATTCAACTGTCTGCACTAGGCAGTTTCAAGTACAACTCAATAATTGTTGGAAATGTAAAGGAAGCAAACTAAGTTTGATTGTTTTCATATGTGCCTTCTATCAATAAATATGGCTGTTGATTTCTGAGGCTGCAATATATGGCTTCATATCTAATGAGAGGAGAGGTGTAAGCAGCATAAATGAAACATTCAGACTTTATTTAAAATGGCATTTATTTATAAAAAGTTGCAGTATAAAAAGTTACAATAAAAAAGAAAAGTATAAAATTCTTTAAATGGAGAAAGATTTGATATGTAGTTTAGCCCTTATAACCATGGCCGTGACCATATCCATGACCATATCTATTGAGACCTCCTAGGTAGCTGGGTACATAAACACCTTCCAATGGCCCGCTGTGTGACGAGAAACTTCCATGGCCTGAAAGGCCCCCAGAAGTCAGGGCAGCAGTTTTAAGGGCCTCGTAGCTACCTAGAGAAAGTCCACCTCCGCTGCCATAACTGCCTCCGTTCAGGATTCCGGAACCATAACTGCCTCCATTGAGGATTCCTGAACCATAACTGCCTCCATTGAGAATTCCTGAGCCAATGCTGCCTCCATTCAGGATTCCGGAACCGTAGAGACCTCCGCTGGAGCCAATAGATGTAACGCCCACAGGAACGGCAACAGGATGAGGAACTGGGACTGCTACAGGCTGTGGTACAGGGTAGGGACGTGGCACCGATACAGGGACTGGGTGAGGAACAGCCACAGGGACTGGGCGGTTAACGGTGACTGGATAAGGCCTGGGAACAGAGACGGGCACTGGGTGAGGAACAGGTACAGCAACTGGACGAGGTACAGATACAGGATAAGGTTGTGGGACGGGAACAGGTACTGGTCTGTTGACAGGGACGGGGACGGGCTGAGGAACAGGCACAGGTACTTGCTGAGTTACAGTTGCCACGGGAGCAGAACTCACGACTCCTCCAAAACCAGAACCATAGCCGATTCCACCGTAGTTGAGACCACCTCCAGAGCCAAGGCCTATTCCTCCAGAGCCAAGACCTAATCCTCCAGAGCCAAGACCTAATCCTCCAGAGCCAAGGCCTATTCCTCCGGAGCCAAGTCCAATGCCACCGGAGCCAATACCAAAAGATCCAGATCCCAGCCCATAGCCTGATGATCCCAGGCCTCCCAATCCATAGCCACCGCCATATCCAAGTCCACCTAGTCCTAGACTTGCAATACCACGTTTGGACGGTGACTTTTTAGAGTCATCAGACTGGGATGGTCCAGTGGATGTAGCGGCCAGTGTCACGGCCAAAAGGACAGACAAAACCTGCAACAAAATTCAACATCGCATCATTTGACCTGCCATAGAGCCGCAGGGAAGTAAAATATATGTGTTTGTTACCAAGGTATTACATCTATAAGACATATTTAGGCAAAATATTGAGAATTATCATACCACTATTATGACAAAATTAAAAACTATTGCTTTAATTTTCACCATTATATACTTAAAGTGAGACATTCTGATAAATTCTAAAACTAATGTATATTAAGAGTCCTGTGTAAGTGTCTGTGCGTTTTTTCTATCTTTGATTATCCTAATTCGAAAAAAAGTCGGTTAAATACAAAAGTTATCATGTTCCAAGGATACGACCCAAGATGTTTCAATACGTGTCCCGTCCCAAAGTATACCTTACATGGGTAATTATTGGATACCTCTTATATTGAATTAAATTAACAAATGTTTAAAGATATATTCATGAAAGTGAGGCGTATACCTTGAATATTCTGAGAGAGGGTCTGAAGTTCCCTTCATTTAAAATTCCCTTTAAAATGCTAGATAAACCGTGGAGATGGAAAAAATCTTATTATAGAAAAGATATAGATCTCGTTTAAATAAACAAGCTCTCTTGAGTATTTCTCAATATTTACTGTCAAATATGACGTGTTAATCTGTTTATTTACTGAGAATAGAATTAGAAAGTCATCACATACACACAACCTTTAAAAGTATTACTATCACTTAAGCATTATCACTTCAAGATGTCCCTCACTTTTATTTGATTGCCCCAAGTTCTTTTTTGAAAGATATATACTTGAATTAGTTCTTCAATCCTTAGATTACACTTTTTCAAAACCACTTACACATGTTTTGATGAATTACAAAACTTAAGAGTATTTTATTGCTTTCTTGTATTTAATATTTCTTAAACTAAATTATTAATTTTGATGTTTACTGTTTGCATTCTTGACAAATTGTCATTGCATAATTTGTAAACTATATTCCTATATACCTCTCACCAAATTGGATAATAAAACAAAATAAATAGGTATATCACGCATTGTTTGATTGCAACTCTTCTCTCAGTCGTGTTATATCATAAAAGTTTGTAGCAAATATTTTCTACCTATTACTAATATTAAACTGCCCATATTTTAAACACTGCTCTTTGAAGTACGGTGCGATCAATATAAACCTGAACAACTACAATAGGCCATAACCTTTGAACCAACAGATTACATTACACTATTTACATCTCAGAGAAAATGTTGGAAGTGTCCTTCACCAGCATCAATACATGTTTGGATTCGTCTCACCATATTCTCTGAAGCTTTAAGGATATGATATCAAATTAAGTTAAGGTTATTTCCAGCAAGATGTAGCAACGTGCCATACATCTAATGAAACCATGGAACTTGTAACCAGTTTCTTTGATAATCGAGTAATCTAAAGAGCTATGTGGTCCCCAGATCTCCTGACCTAACCTCACCGGATTATTTCATTTAGCGGTATCTATGAAACAGAGTGTACAAGAACAGGCCACGGACAACTGATGTTCTCAAGGAATCCATTCGAACCGAAATAAGTAACATTGGCGAGGATAATCTCCGTAAAACTTCAGAGAATATGGTGAGAGGAGTGCAAACATGTATAGATGCTGGTGGAGGAGACTTCCAACATTTTCCCTGAGATGTAAACAGTGTAATGTAATCTCCCATTTGTGTATTATATTGTCCCAAAGTTTACGTGTGTCGTATTATTGGATCAAAAGTTATGGCCTATTGGAATGGTTCAGGTTTATTTGGATCACACTGTATTATTCGGTGTCATGCTTTAGTAATCTGGCCTTGTGTAAATAGTAATACCAGTAAGAGCTCGTTGTTTCTGTCTGCTAAACTATTTATTGTGCTTCCGGCAGTAGGTTAATTTTAAAGTATATTTTCTTAACAACACTCGTTAACTGTGAAACAAATAATTATTTTTAATTACAATAATACCAACATTTTTCTTTTATCTATATGCAGAGATATATATATATATATATATATATATATATATATATATATATATATATATTTTTCATTGAAGGTGTAGAGCCATGGTGAAAAATTCAATGCCATAGCCGGGATTTGAACCACTTATCTTCTGGTCTCCGTCCAGCCGCTCTAGCCATTGAGCTACTTTGGCCAAAGTGCCGACATGACATTAAATTCTCCAACTGACTCGTGTTTTTTTCCAGTAAACCACTAGGAGTTCTCATAAACACATGAGACATCTACCCTAATGACGACTTACTATGCTGTAAGTACTTTAAGGCCAGGACTTTATAGTTCGGACCACTATTAGGTACAATTAATGGAAATTAATTGTTCTTCCACACTAGCCGTGTGTAGGGCGCACTATGAAAGGGTAGAGCCAGACTGTAAAATTTAATGCCATAGCCGGGATTTGAACCACTCATCTTCTGGTTTTCGTCCAGCCGCTCTAAACCATTGAACTACTATGCCCAACGTGCCGATATGACATTAAATTCCCCAACCGACTCGTGTTTTCCCAGTAAACCACTAGGAGTTCTCATAAACACATGAGACAACTACCTTAATGACGACTTACTATGCTGTAAGTACTTTAAGGCCTGGGCTTTATACTTCAGACCACTATTAGGTACAATTAATGGAAATTAATTGCTATTTCACACTAGCCGTGTGTGGGATGCACTATGAAAGAGTAGAGCCGGACTGAAATATTCAGTGCCATAGCCAGGATTTGAACCACGGATCTTCTAGTCTCCGTCCAGCCGCTCTAAAACATTGAGCTGCTATGGCCAACGTGAAATATATTTTTATGATAATTATTTTAATTATAACAATACCTGTTTGTTTTATCTCTACTCAGTGACTCAATAAGTTTAAAGAAGTGGGAAAATATATTCCTTGAATATTTAAAACATTTTTCATATATATGGCTTTACAATATCGCAGACTAAGCTACTAAAAGCATTTAAATGGAGTTATGATATCCTATTAAGCTTCTTCAGTTATCCTAAAACATTACTGTACTTTAATTTTGCTACTGTTTGGATATCTAAGAAAGAGGAGGTATTGGATATGAAATACGATGAATGTAAACAAGAAATTTTGAGGTTGACTGATCCACCAGTACAGTTACAAATATATCTATGTGACTTTCTGTTTATTAACCGCAAATGCACAAAGGAAAAGGATATGAATACTAAATAACACTATAAAATAGTTTGTAATAAATTGCGATTATTGCGCGGCCGTCTCTTTGAATTTACAAGAACTTATTGCAGTATTAGGGCTCGCTAAAGCATCAAGATGTTAAGCAAATTAGATTTTGAAGTGCCCACATTTGCTTGTTTAAGTTTGCCGCATTTCTTTTGTTATGCAGGGTTTCGTAGAAGAATATACAACATTATGTATAACTCAATATACAGTGTTTTAAATATTTGAATATGTTATCAATCTACTAGCAATTGTTTAGGAAGTGTATACAGTCTACATTTCTATGCCTAATGCCTGTAAACACCTAAATTGGGCACACCTCGGTAGCATATCTGCCTCACGTTCAAGAGGTCCCGAGTTCAAATCTCGGTCAGGCTGAGTTACCTGGATTAGGTTTTCACGGGGTTTTCCCTTATACTGAAAGACGCATCATATCACCCATTCAATTCATCGTCCGATATGACTTAACGTTGCAGGATGTAGATTACAGAAAAGAAGTCTCAATTGGAACAATAGGTCAATTTTTAGTTTTAGCCTTCATCGCAGATAACTGCTGAGTACCTTCAGTATCTATTTCAGTGAAAATATCTATCTAAAGGAATAAGAACAAAGACGATATGGGTAGCTTCCATTTGAATTTAATCTTTCTCCAAAACTTTTGAAAGCAGTGTGAATGCTTATCAGTATTTATGATTATACAAAATATGCAGAGATGTTCCGAAATTTAAGATGATTTCCTAATTTCTTTAAACTGAAAAATACCAAATCTTGGAGTTTTTTACCCAGTACGTACCAGTAAAGTCTTCATGATGAACTAGTAGCAGAGAAGAGTTGGAATATTCTGATTTTGCCTAGAGAATACTGCAGTATATATAGTAGTCGGATTTGGTTGGTGGTGGTGATGATGTCGATGGGTGGAACCGGGCTCGAACTTTCTCTCTCTCCCCAGATCCACACATATCGCTCATCATGTCGCGTCCCTCCACAACTTCCAATTGCGCAAGGAGAAGTCCTTTGTGCTAATGGCAAAAGTCATTATTTTTAACATCAAATCCCTAACAATGTTTCAAAGAATGTAGTTAACACTTTCTTCTAAGTATCCTCTCGTTAAATAAACGGCACGTTTACACTGGTTGGGTATTTGTTAACTACGATCCCTTAGGGCAGAGTTTCTAAAAATTATTTTACACTCAAAAGATTTTAGAAGGCCCTGTTAGGGTTTTATATTTAGAAAATATATATTTATAAATTTATGATAATGATTATTAAATCAATTATTTATACAATAGTTGCACTTTTTTAAACAAAATGTGTTCATTGAAAAGAAACAGTTCTGATCTGTCTATTTCCCCTCGTCTTCTCTTCATTTTTTTCTTTTTTTTTTAAATATCTGTTTTAAAAACTGTTCCTATAAAATTTTACATTTCTATCCATATTACCATAGTGGTGGAATGTAGCTCAGAAAGGAATTCAATAGACCTCATCGTAGGTGCAACTGCTGAACTTAAATAAAGTGTTTGGTATTAACCGATTGTTGTCGTTGAATTAAATATTCTCAAGCACAAATGGACCTTTTGTCTAAACATCTGTAACGGTTGTTTTGGTTTCAACTCCGAGAGTTGAAAAATTTTTAATTATGCGGTTTAGGAATCGATATGGACATGTTAAAATGAATAAGAAAGAAAATTGTTAAAATTTAGTAGGTCATGAGATGACGCAAAATAAGTGATATGATGTGAATGTTTTAATATTGGTAGTTTTAAAAATGAGATTATGTAATGTGTGACGTGGGCCAGTAAAAATTAAGTTGCATTGGGTGGGAAGGCAACGAGAGAAGGAAAAATCAATAATTTTGGTAGAACAGATAGAATAGAACGCTTCTTTTGATGGAAGAACTTTATGGTGAACAGATATAAATTCAGTGCCACGAAAGAGTAAAAGAGTTGTGAAAGTATTATTATCAAGTTTCATAAGTTGATGATGATTAGTATAAGGGCGCTCAACTGCAGAGGTTATCAGCGCCATTTTTTAAGAAAACTGGTCATGACAAAGTCAGATATAAATTTCTCTAAAGGACTATAAATATGTAAATAGACTTAAAATAATACATGCACATAAAATAACTATTCAAACAAAATAAATATATATTTAAAATGACATAAATTCTCTTCGCTAAATCCTAAAGTCTAGTCTAGGGGAGGCTGTCATGAATTCCTGAAGGAAAATTTGTATAAATAATACAAATTAAATTGAACATCTTGATTCATTTGAAGTAAAATAATTTATTGGTTTCGGTGTTTATATGGAAAATGTATCCTTACACCCGCAACCACGTCTGAAAATCAAGAGTTCTCATTGCTCAGACTGAAGCAGGTCCATAGATATTTTTATATACATCGATACATATGAGTACCAGATCTGGAGCAGAGATTTAGATCGGGAAGAAGTAGCAGCTCGTGGCTTTATCGTTGCCATCCAGGAGGACAGTAGACAACCCCCAACTCCAGCCACAACGCGGGACATCAGGTGAAAATTATCCTGTTCCACATAATAGCCTCAGACTTCGAGAACACCATTCTCCCATCAGCACCATATTCCCGCTACAAATCTCTTCTGTGGCATTCATATGGTTTCTGTCTCACTCTTTTGAAACCACTCTGACAAAAGCCTATTGTTCTATTTGTTTCCTGTTGCTTCACATTTACCCACATCCTGGTAAGTATTTGAAGGATACACTGCGCAAAGCTGTAGTCAGATTTTAAAGATTGAGTCAGGATGAGTTAACTGATTTTTAACGAAGTGATCAATTGCAGGATCATTTGTACCCGCAATGTTCAATTTCGTCCCGCAGGTATTTTTTCATGCCAGTAAATCTACTGAGATGAGTCTATCGCATTTACGCACACTTGAAAGTCATCGACCCCGGCTGGATTTCAACACGCGAGCGTGGAACCAGTAGGACAGCGCTTAAAGGCATGTATGACTGAAATTTCATGAAAATCGTGAAAATAACGACTGTTTTATTTTAATTCTATAAAATAATTTAGACATTCCCGAATGTGAAAAATGCATAATTTGCCTCCGAACGCCATTTTTAAATGCTTATTTAAATGTTGGTGGCCTTTAAACTCTGTCAGAGTCACGCCCTCCTTTGCCTACATCCACATTCTTTGTCTGCTTTCCGTTCTCAAATTTTCAATTCAAGAAAAGAAAAATAAGGCTTTCAGACAAAATAGTTCCTAAAATGTTGCCAATATATCAAAGGCTGGCTTCTACAACATTACTAGAGAGGTGCAAAACAGGAAAAACACAGAATGCCAATGAATCTTTGCATCATGTCATATGGAGTAAGTGCCCAAAGGAAATTTTCATATCCAAACAAAAATTGGATCTTGCTGTTATTAAAAGCATCAGTGAGTTTAACATGGGTAGTCTTAAGTCATTGGAGCTGCAGCGAAATATCAGAGGTGAAAGTGTAGTAGACTCAGCAAGGAAAACTTCAGTGCAGCGAGATCAGACTCGTATCCTGCAAAGCAAGAAGCGAAGTTGTGCAGAAGAAAAGCATCATCTAAAGAAGAAAAAGGTGGAAAAAGCAGCAACAGAGGAGAGGAAAAAGAAATCTGAGGGTCCAACCTATCAGCCTGGTGGATTTTAATGTGAGTTATGCCATCAAATCTTTAATCGCTGTTTTCTCAATGTTCATATTTTCAGCATTTTTCTTCCTGTAAAATGCTCCTTGCGATGCAGTGTTTGTACTACATTCATGAAATTTCCTACACAGGTTCAGAATATCATAAGGAATGGAAATTGCCCTAGGTTTTATTGTGAAATGTATATAAGCATATATTTTTAATTTTCAAACACAAAACTTACAGTTTTTTAGACAACAAAAGAATATTTGTAAATTAAAAAAAAATTGTGACCTAAACTAAAGGAGACACAGAAAAACCCAGAGCAATTTCAAAAAGTATGTGTTTTATGAACATAGGGTTAAAATATTAGACCAAAATTCAAAATATTTTGTCGCAAGGGACTTTTTTAGTGGCGTAACAAAAAACGTACAAAATTTATCATAATTTCTAAACTGCTGGAGAAAAATGGTTTAAATTTAGGTTGCGACATGTTTACAATATACTACACACATGGTGTAAATTTAAAAAAGCTAGCATTATTAGTTCAGAATTTGAAAATTTCAGTCATACATACCCTTAACTAACTGAGCCACCCAGACCGACATGTTCTCTTTTCATTACCAAATATTTACCGTTTGAGAAAAGTAAATTTTAACATTGAAACAAATATAAATAATTAACGCGGAGGCAATTCGCTCCAAAAAGAAGATGTATGACATAAACTGTGTGTGTCACGAGGTCTTTTTTCTACAGTAAGATTTCTTATAACTCTTACGGCTTACTAGTTATGCAAATGTATTCCTTGTGAAGAGACCTCAGAGAGTATTACCATAAATGTTGACATGTACACATATATTATATTTTAATACCAGTATCTTAAACTTAAGGTCTTTTAATTAAATCTATCACTTCAGTTTTGAGAATCATTTAAAACGCAGTTCTAAATTTTACAGTAATAAACTACCCTTTATTTCTCATTACTTTTAAGTGAAGTTAAAATATAATAAAAATGCTCTTCAGTCTCTTATTTGTTAAATTTTAACAGCGTAAATTTAACTGTTGGCATAAAATCTAAGGTTCGTATTCATAGGCGGTCTAACTTTTTGGTATTCATAGACGATAAAATACCCATGAGCAAGTAAAGCCGTGGATCACCACGGAACAAAAGTTACACGACGTAGAAAAGTTCTTCAGTGCATGCGCGAGTCCTAAAGTGCTAAACAAAACACAGCGAACCTACAAGTTTATTAATCTCTGTGGTAGTTTCACAGCTGTTTCTTAAATATTCTTACGGTTGCTGCTGCAGTTTGAGGTTAGGTAACAAAGTTTGGTGTGCTGTGAATACGCATAATATGAAGAAGCGTGGTATCAATTGGTCAGAGGAAGATCAATGTAGTCCAATAAAGAATGAACATTGTAGCAAATAAATCCGTGTCGACGAATATAAATATGAGAAAGGAGGAGGCATGAAGGGACATTTATAAAAGTTTGCTGAAAATGCGGCTTACTGATGCAGGTCAGCAGCGTTGTCTTGATATTCTCCTCTTGCATAATACCGAAGTGCTGTTAGGATTTTAGTGTCGGTTGAGATACTCAGACCTCGGTTATCGTCTCTGTCGTACAGTTTAGGACGAATTATTTCTATCAGCTTTCCAGCGTTCGCTTTACTAAACCTGTATCTGCTTTTCAAGTTTAGGTCGTCGTACTTCGTAATAATTTCTATTATTGGTAGATAAGTTTTCCTCCGTTGTCTTACTTCCCGAATTCGACGCACGAGAGCTACATTCAGCACTTCATTATCGTCCATGTTGCAAAGATAGCCCGCCTTTAATCTACCCCTCGGAGGCAGACCAAACTTTGAGCCGGACCAAAGTGTTTGGTCTCCGGCCTGTCGCTAATCCCAGTTTAACAATGAGAAAACCGATGGTTCACCATTTTTCCAGCGGAAGAAGAAAGTTAATGCGGACCAAGTCTGACTAAAAACCTAACCTTAATTTTATGCTGATTTTTACCAAATTTGGAGTATGCCTCTGTGCTGGATGGACTACTTGCGTTAGCACTTAAATACACAAGCGATTTAAGCAACACATTTATGCCCCACAGTAGCAACCACACCAAAAATATATTCGCTTCCAGTAGTTTGAAAATTTAAAACTGTAATTTTTATAAAGCTACCCTTTTATGCAATATCTAAAGGGCTAAATCTTCACTCTACAGCCCTTGTGAGCATTGGCTGCCAACCTCACGCAACATACATATAAGACAGGTTTTTTTTTATTTACGTCCTCCAACATTTAGTCATATTGGACGATAAATTAAATGGGTGAAATGTTGCTCAATGCGTCCAGATTCCATGGAGCTTAGAGTTACCCGACATGCGTCTTTCAGGATAAGGGGAAAATCCGGAAAAGTCCTTATGCAGGTAACTCACCTTGACCGAGATTCGAACTCGCGACCTCTTGAATGTGAGGCAGACATGCTACCATCTACGCTACCGAGGCGAGCAAGGTAGGGTTGGCCACGCCGTGGCTCAGTGGTCAGACCGCTTGGCTCTCACCAAGGCGGGACTGGTTCGATCCCAGGCGACCGCAAAGTGAGATTTGTTGTGGACAACACGGCGCTGGGGCGGGTTTTCTCCGGGATCTCTGGTTTCCCCCGCCATCTCATTCCACCGGTGCTCCATCTACATCTCATCTGTCATCAGTGTCATCGCCTGCCGTGCCGTATGTAGTAAAAGTGGGCGTTAAACACTAAGCATTTCAAGGTAGGGTTGGACGATCATCTGATAGATACTGGGAAATTGAAGAGCACACCATTTTTCCCATCTGGATCACCTTCCATGATTTGCAAGCCGCTACCTGTCGGAATTCCTTAGTTGTATCACTATCCTAAGTGGCAAGGTTCTATACATGACCAAAAAATTCCGCGCCCTAATGTATAGATACAAATTATTGCAACATCACAGTGCGACGGTGCTGAACATGTGCTCGTTAATGAAAATTAATTGTTCTTTCACACTGGTTGTGTGTAGGATAAATTGTGGAGAAGTACAGTAAGACTGAAAAATTCAACGCCATAGCCGGAATTTGAACCACGGATCTTCTGGTCTCCGTCCAGCCGCTCTGATCATTGAGCTACTATGGCCAACCTGCCAATATGACATTAAATTCTCCAACTGACTCGTACTTTTACCTGGTCAGAACATCCGTGCTTCAAATCCCGGCTATGGCATTGAATGTTGCAGTCTGACTCTACGTTTCCATACTTTAGCCTACACACGGCCAGTGTGAAAGAACAATTAATTTCCATTAATTGACCTAATAGTGGTCAAGTACAAAGCCCGGGCCTTTAAGTACTTACACGTTGTAGGTTGCCATTAAAGTAGTTGTCTCATGCGTTTATGAGAAGTTCTAAGTGGTTTACCGAAAAAATACGAGTTAATTGGAGAATTTAATATAATATCGGCACGTTGGCAATGGTAGCTCAATTGTTAGAGCGGCTGGACGGACACCAGAAGATCCGTGGTTGAAATCCGGGCCATGGTGTTGAGTTTTTTAGTCTGACTCTAAGTTTCCACGATGTACTTTGTTGTTTTTAATCATAAGAATGTTAGCTATTTTGCGATATATGATTTTATTGTTTTAAATGTTAGATTTATACTGCACACACATAAGTATTGTGACTTTGTGGGTTCGTGAAAATCAAAAGTCGAGGCTTCAAATTCAAAAACTGCACTTTATTTTCCTAGCAAATACATTCGTCACCATTGCAGTTTGCTAGCTAACCTTAAACTGTTTATGTTCTCTCACTCTACCCTCAACTGTCTCTCACTTCCGGTAACGATCGGCCATCATTTTTCATCGGCTTCGCGAGCCTACCACCAGGGTGACACTATATTTACACCCACACTCACACTGCCAGGCTCTAGGGAAGATAGGAAATAATCCTCCATCCCAAACTCTAGGTTGGGAAGCTGGCAGGGTCTCTCAAACAGAGAGTAGAAGCAGCTTTATCTAATTTTATGGACCTCCTATTTTCCGCTGTTATTTATACATCTGTCTTCCCTAGAATCAACTTCTATTGACCTTAGATTAAAAGAGATTTTGCTTCTGGTATAATTTCTGGAGGGCTGTGAAGGTCACGAGATGGGAGAAGAAAGCGGGTAATTGCCATCGTTTGTTTTGTAGAAGCCGACCTCATGAAGCATGGTCAGATCGTCCATTTGTCACTGTTAAGTGGTTGATACTGATGCTCGTGAAAACAAGCGAACTGTTATCGGCGAAACTCATCAACTTTTGCCACATATATTTCGCTGGTTGTCTTCTTTACGATCCCAGAAATTGTTACACGGCGGTTAAAGCAACTGGCGATGTACTTCTATCAGAGTGGACCAATAAAGCTACGGTGAATGTTTAAACTGTGCCAGGCAGCTGCTATTCGAACGAAGTGCTTCGGGGTAACGTCTTAGGCTCGAAATCGCAAGATCCCAGCTTCCATTCTTCGATCTTGACTCTAAACTTGAGTTTTCATTATTTTTCTTAGCCTGTAGACAAATTTTGGAATGGATTCTCCACTACCTCGCTTTTATTTCCATAATTTCTCGTTCTTTTTATACTCTGCATTTTTCGGATTTGATTCTCAGTTTCATAGTGCATGGATGAGCAGGACAAATGGCACGAGTACTTACTTTAAATGTTGGAAGATGGCAATATAATTAAAGAATGTTTTCATATTCAAAAAAGAAGTAACTGGGGTGGGTCTTGGGCACTTAAAATATATGACTTGTTGAAGCAGATAGGTATGGGTCATTCTTGGATAAATGCAGAGTATGGGTATAGAAGCTTCTGGAAACAAGTTAAGCTAAGATTAGAAGATATAGACAGACAAGACATTTTTGCCAATACAAGTGACAAAAGCTCACTGAGATTATATAGAGAAATAAAAACAACCTGGGGAAGGGAAGGATATATAGATATATGTAGTAAGTTAGGGCGAGAAGGTTTTGCTTGGGCGAGAACAGGAGTGAGAAACTTGAAAGGTATAGGTCAAGAGAGGGAGCTAGATAAATGTCCGTTGTGTGGAGAAGAGAATGCAGATTTCCACTGTATATTAAATTGTAGTCAAACAAAGATATGGAGAGAGCAGGCTTGGCTACGTAAATGGGACAGAAAGGTATAGGTCAAGAGAGGGAGCTAGATAAATGTCCATTGTGTGGAGAAGAGAATGCAGATTTCCACTGTATATTAAATTGTAGTCAAACAAAGATATGGAGAGAGCAGGCTTGGCTACGTAAATGGGACAGTTTCGGGGATGAAGTGGTAATTAGAAAAATGTTGTCAGCAAAAGGAGAAAAGAACAGGAGAAATATAGGGAATTATTTAGGGAAAGTTAAAGAGAGATGGCTAAGAACAATTAAGAGAAAAATGTAGAGTGGGATAGGTGAAATGGCAAAAAGTGTAAAAAGTAGCAGAGGGCCTCCAATACACAAAAACCTACGGTTAGATGTATGGGGACTGAATTACTATTCAATGGTGGGCAACATGATAGGATTTTCAGGATTTAGGAGTATATGACATATTTCAGTATGGATTTTATAATTGTAATCTTGATTTTGTATTTCCATTTGTTGATGTAAAAGGAAATAAATTACTACTTCTACTTCTACTTTAAATGCCCGTGGATATTAGAACATTCCTTGGCGATGACTTGCTTCTGCAAGTGCCCTAGTACCCTTGCCCTTGGGGCGTGTTTGCCATGATAGCTTTATATACAGTGCGATCCATATCAACCTGAACCATTTCAACTGGCTATAACTTTCGAACCAATAATAGGACACACGTGCAAATTTGTGAGAATATAATAAACAATTGGGAGATTATGTTACACTATTTGCATCACAGAGAAAATTTTGGAAGTGTCCTCCATCAACATCTATACATGTTTGTACTCGTCTCACCATATTCTCTGAAGTTTACGGAGAGTATCCTCGCCAATGTTACTTATTTCGGTTTGAATGGATTCCTTGAGAACATCAATTGTCCGTGGCCTATTCCTGTACACTCTATTTTAGATACCCCCACAAGAAAAATCCTGTGGTGTTAGGTCAGGGGATCTGGGGGACCACAGACCTTTTGAGATTATTCGATTATCAAAAAAACTGGTTACAACTTACGTGGTGGCAAGTTGTTGCATCTTGTTGGAAATAACCTTCTCTTAATTTGACATCATCTCCGTAAATTTTAGGATTTGCATGTGGAATAAAAGCAGTTTGTATTAATTTTCCCCTTTTTTTCCTTTTCGTCCTCCAACTTTGTCATATCGGACGGTTAATGAATTGGATGAAAAGATGAAATGAGTCTAGGATCCTTGGAGCTTACATTTACCGGACATTCCTCTTGAAGGATAAAGAAAACCCCCGGCTAAAGCCCTATCCGGGTAACTCGCTCTAACAGAGATTCGAACTCTGGACCTCTTGAACGTGATGAAGACACGCTACCATATACACTACCGAGGCGGCATTAATTTTCATTTGTTTGTTCTTGTTTTAATTTCACGTCCTCCAACGTTGTCATATCGGACGGTGAATGAAGTGGGTGAAATGATGCTCAAATGTGTCCAGGGTCCATGGAGCTTAGATTTACCTGGCATTCGTCTATCAGGATAAGGGAAAACCCCGGTAAAACCTTATCCAGGTAACTCACCCTGACCGAGAGTCGAACTCTGGACTTCTTGAACGTGATAAAGACACGCTACCATATACACTACCGAGGTGGCATTAATTTTCATTTGTTTGTTCTTGTTTTAATTTCACGTCCTCCAACGTTGTCATATCGGACGGTGAATGAAGTGGGTGAAATGATGCTCAAATGTGTCCAGGGTCCATGGAGCTTAGATTTACCTGGCATTCGTCTATCAGGATAAGGGAAAACCCCAGTAAAACCTTATCCAGGTAACTCACCCTGACCGAGAGTCGAACTCTGGACTTCTTGAACGTGATAAAGACACGCTACCATATACACTAACGAGGTGGCATTAATTTTCAAGGAGACCTGCTGTCAGTGTAGAGAAAAATTGTGATTCATTTCTTGGATCAAAGTTTTAAACAAAACTGATAAAAATATACTTATTGGTGTAAAATTATTGAAATTATTATACAATTAAGAGTACGAACCGTCGGCCTTCATGTGTACTTCAGAACATCTGAACCCAATTATTGACTAAACATGGTCCGTTCAATTGTTTGTAAGATATGGCATAAAGTATTTTTATTGGACGGTGTTTGTCCGGATATTATCACACCCCAAGCAGCATTTTAGCAGTATTATAAACTAACTACAGACAGTAGGACCAGTGAAACCAATTTTAACAGGTTTTTATACAAAATAACTGAACCATAAAAGAAGCGATATAAGCCAAAGCTATTTATGCTAATAGAACCAGTCTCAAAATGTGTCCGTTATCATTCTACTGGCAGCAACGCCTATTCAATGCTTCTGTGTGAGATGGAAATGTTATTTCCTTGGGATTTCCAACCAATTTTCAGTTACAAACTGCTTGTTTGGAAACAGCTGCTCAGAATGAGGCTTGTTATCTACGTCTGCATCACGCAGTATCACGGTCAACGTTTCCAAGGAGACCTTAATACAGCTCACAGCGTTGGATTCAGCCGGCTGTGAGAATAGGTCAACAAATGACAGGCTATGCACCGAACTTGTATAACTTTTATTTAATAATATTTATTACATACATTACAACAACAAACATTTAATGTATTTAATACATAAATACGAGGGCTGTTCAATAAAGAATGATCACAACTTCCTTTTGACAACATACCTTTACTCATCCTCATAATTTTGATGGTCATTCTCAAAATACTCTCCCATGAATGCGATGTACTTGTCCCCCTACGTTTCTGCCAGTCTTCAAAGACATGCTGGAAACCAGGTTTGGCATATCCTTCAAAATCGCCTCCGCAGCCTTCACCACTGCTCCTGATGATGGATAATGCCTCCCACGAAGGCGTTTCTTCAAGAGAGGGAACAGAAAATAGCCACCTGGGGCTAAATCCGGACTATAGGGAGGGTGACGGATGCACTTTACGTTGATTTTTGCAAGATATTCACCAACAGTTTTGGCAATATGCAGCCGCGCATTATCGTGGTGCAGCATCCAGCCTGCTTCACTGAAATGTAGTCTCCTGCGCCTGATATGGACATGCAATTCTTTCGGGACTTCCCTGTAGTATTATTCAGTTACTGATATTTGTGCAGGTACAACATGCTGATAAAGCACTCCATGAATATCAAAGAATGAGATGAACATAACTTTCCCAGAAGAAGCAACCACTTTTGCTTTCTGGGGGGTTAGTGATGGAGCCAAGTTTCATCAGCAGTAATTACGTTTGAAAGAAACTCCAGATCTTCCTCTTACATCAACTTTAACTTCATGCAGACCTGCATGCGACTATCCTTTTGTTCGGGAATCAACAGTCTTGGAATCCATCGCGCACAGACACGTCTCATCTGTAATGTTTCTGTCACCAACGTGTGGGTGGCAGCCAATGAAATGTTCATTATTTCAGAAACTGATCTTAAGGTTATTCGTCGATCCTGTCTCACAATGGCAGCAGCTGGAGCTCCGGTTTCACCCTCCTTTGAAATTGATTGTCTCCTCTCTTTAAACATTTTAAATGGCCTTCGAGCTGTGCTGTAGGGAAGAACAGACTCTCCATAGGCCTGCTGCAACATTGTATAGGACTCAACTGAAGATTTGTTGAGAGGAAAGCAGAATTACGAAGCCGCATATTGTTTCTCGCTTGTTACCCCCATTGCAGCGGTAGGCGATACTGAACATGTCTGAACTTTGCTGGTTCTCACAGGGTGGAACCAGGAGTACCAACAATGAAACTACTACGGCGTGTTTGTTTAACATTAAGCTAATAGAATATAATAAGATTTAATTTTAGTGCGAAAAGTTATGACTGTAAAAAATTATGATCATTCTTGATTGAAAAGCCCTCGTAAATTTCAAATGCTGTAAAAGGCTCTGGAAGTTGTCTAAAGTTAACATTGGAATTTCTACGAAAAGGTCAAAATAATATAACTATATAATCGCTTCATTCCCTGGAGGACCGGGGACTAGGATCGCTCCCCCTTTTTGAGGAAAAGGCTTTAAAGGGAGCAAATTCTTGGAATACACGCCGAAACTCCTGCTCACACTTAGAAACCTGAAGCACCAACGAGGATTAAGTATAGGTGAAAGCAAAATGGGAAGTAATGTGAAAGAGACCCCGTGTGGTGACCGGGGTTAAAGAATTGTCCCAACGTAGTCCATGCATGTCGTAGAAGGTGCCTAAATTGAAGGCGCCCACCATAATAGCTGAGCCACCCTGACTCTGGAAATATAAATATGAGTCCTGACAATCAGGTTTGGGGTTGGAAGAGTCCAGAGGGTCTACTCCCTTCAGTCCTGGAGTCGTAGGACCAAGACCCGGACCTCTTAAATCCAGGGAGTGTCCGAGCTGTCCCACAGGGCGCTCGGCGTCCTCCGTGGGGCTTTCCATTGGGCAACACCTGGATTACTAATGCGCCCCCCCCCATCTGGTCCAATGACACAAGACGGGATGGAAGTGCATACGCCACTTTCGCGCGCACAAACCAAAGGAGAAGGCTACCGATATGACCTCGGTGGGGCCGCCTGGCGATCTATCACACCTTCTACTAGCTTTGCAGGCTAGTACCCGGGAATATCAATGACTTCCCTCAACCCCGTCCGGAGACGTACCCAATTCCCACGGGTATCGGGAACACACTGCCCCCTCGAGACCAACCCAATCCGAACAGCTCCCAGAGGGAGGGGCTCGACGCTGTGCTAACAACCTTGCCCCGTAAATACTTACTTATCGGACTTGCAAGCTAAGTTGATACTTATTAGGGATTATAAAATTTATGCCGAGGGCATGATCACCAAATCTTGCCAGAACCATATGTAATGTTATGCGTTACGTAATTAATTATAACAATATTAAAAATTGCGGCCATTACACAACCTTTAGTATTCGTCCGATTTTTGCCGAAAAGGTAACTGTTTCATGAACAAATATATTTCTTGAAAACCTGCTTAAAAGCACTGAAAAGGAGTAAAAGTAGATAAAATAATCAGTTCTGCACATCAGATTTATTGTGGAAAGAAGGAAGATTAACAAGTATAATTTACCAGCCATGATGGATTGTAACTTGTCGGGTAGTTCATCTTCAGCCTACACTAGTGTACCTGTATTCAATTTTAACAATTTACTGTTTATATTAATTATGCAATGAAACCAAAATAACAAGATATATCTCTGTACATTGTAGATGTCATATGTTTGTTTCTTGTTTTTCGGATAACTAAAGAAAAACTGAACATCAGACTAAGCCGTCTACGAAGAAATAGATGTTCTAAGAGATTGTAATAAAATGTCTCCGATACTGTATTAGGGTTGGCATTACTGTAGAATAGTGTGTATTTCTCCTGCAAATTTTAATTTTATTATTCTGCTATTGACTCGGGTAGAAGTAGTTGGACTATTTGCAGAGATTATTCATGACTATACTCTATCTCACGCTAGTTTAATCCTGCTACAAACAACAAGGCGGAGCTGGCGCAACTCGCCACGTGTTAGATGCTGCATACACGCACATATGATATATGTATTGTGCATGTACCAAAATGTTGAAATGTACAACTTTTGCCTACATTCATTTGTCTTTACCTTGTTGCTACCTTGGCTAAGAAATCACCAATACTGCATACCTTCTTTTCGTCCCTGCCCATTAACATTTTTATAGCTACTATCTTCTCTACTTTCTTCCATTTTTCATCCCAAACCTTCTTTCTCCAAATGGCAACCTCCTTGCACTCTGTTACATAGTGTTCTATGCTTTCTTTTCCCCCACACAATTCACAAATTCCCATTTCCCTACCTCTTATCCCTCTTAGAAATATTGTTCCTGTACTCATCCATGCTAACCCTTCTCTCTCTTGTCTATTGCAGTAATCTACATGTGCTTCTCGGCCCTAATTTATTTTAATTTGCTTGTAGAATTGAAATTATTTTATATTTTATACACTTCCCCATATTTCCTGTCTTTCTATATCTTCTATTCTGCATTTTATCAATTTACCCACATCGTTGGATTCCTTTCCTCTAATCTCTATATATCTCCCATTCCTATTTTTTCCATAATTCCTCCTATTTCTGCCAACCACCTATTTGAGTTCTCTAATCTTTTTAATCTTTTTTGCTCTGTCATACATAATTTCATAATTTCCCCTTCTTCTTTGGCCAAACCCCTATACAAAACTTTTATTATTCTTTCGACTATTTTTCCATTTCTTCTTGTCTTTCCTAATTCTACTAAACTTACCTCCCTAGCTGCTGAACTTGGTAAGCCTAGTAGCTCTTTTAAAACTATCTGTAGATTTGGTCCACCGTTTTGTTTACCTCTGATGCACGCACATAAGAATTGAAACACTAGAATTACATATAGCAGCGTTAACCTCTAGACAATAAATAAATAGAGTTGGGTTACACATTAATTTATTAAATCTATGAGTAGTTTCATTTCTGAAAAAATAATCATGAACTTTACTGCTTAGAGCACTTTTCGTAAACTCGTGGTATTTCTCCAAGCGCTGTTTGTATTTACGCGATTTTCCAGGTGCTCTTTGAGCTCCGGATGCATGCTCTTCCATTCTAAAATTATATACGCTGCTTGTGGAAACAGCAAGGAGATCACCAGTTTCTTTCTCAATGTCTTTTATTGACTATTCCATGTTTCCTTCATTAAGCACCGCGAAACAATGCACGATCATTAGCCTCTCGCCACTTGTTAATGTTTGCCTCGATTGTGTTTTATTTCGGCTGAAGCATCAGCCTGCTGCATGATGAAAAGCTTACTGATTTTAAATTGCATATACATAAGTGTTCTTGGGCATGTGAGGTATATGAGATGTACAGGAAATACAATGTTAAATATCAGAAGCAACTCCACACTACAAACAATAACATCTTAATCAACATTTAACTCTAAACAGGCTTCGTTGCGAGATACTATAGCTGCCTGATATAGCAATGCAAAAACATTATATAATCGCAGGGTCCTTTAGTAATTGTTAAAAAAATGAAGCTTAATTTAACATTAGTTAAAGGGGTGTATAATTTTACCTGTCTTCTCTCTAATCTGTATATAGTTTACTATAATGGACGAGGGCTGAACGATCATAGTTTTTACGCTCATAATTTTTCGCAATAAAATTCAATCATATTATATGCTGTTACCTTAATGTGAAACAAATACGCCGTAGTACTCAATTGTTGGTACTCCTGGTTGCTGCTTGTGAGAACCAGACATGTTCAGTATCGCCTACCGTTGCAATGGAAGTAAGATGCAGTTAAAGTTGATGTTAGAGGAAGACCCGGTGTTTCTTTCAAACGTAATCACTGCTGATGAAACTTGGCTACATCACTTTCATCCTGAGAGCAAACAGCAAAGCTCAGTGTGGAAATCTCCTTCATCACTAACCCCCATAAAAACAAGAGTGGTTGCTTCTGCTGGGAAGGTCATGGCCATCTCATTCTTTGATATTCATGGAATGGTTTATCAGCATGTTGTACCTGCACACACAACAGTAACTGGACAATACTACAGGGATATCCTGAAAACATTGCAAGACTATATCAGGTGCAAAAGAACATATTTCCGTGAAGCAGGCTGGATGGTGCACCACGATAATGCGCGGCCACATATTGCCAATGTTGTTGCTGAATATCTTGCAAAAGTCAACGTGAAGTGCATCCCTCACCCTCCCTATAGTCCGGATTTAGCCTCATGTGACTTTGTTCTATTCCCTAACTTGAAGAAACGCCTTCGTGGGAGGCATTATCCATCATCAGAAGCAGTGGTGAAGGCTGCGGAAGCGATTTTGAAGCATCTCTCAAAAAAAAATTCCCAGCATGTCTTTGAAGACTGGTAGAAACGCTGGGACAAGTGCATTGCATTCAGGGGAGACTATTTTGAGAAGAACCATCAAAATTATGAGGACGAGTAAAGGTACGTTGTCCAAAAGATTGTGATTATTCTTTATTGAACAGCCGTTGTATATATCTGCTGTAAATATTCCTTTCAGGACTCACGAGCCCAGAACAAATCCTTGTGCTATGTGAAGCAGAAAGATAAAATGTCGGGCTATTATTGTTATAATAATCGAAACATTTGCATAATATTCTCTCTCCGAAATTAGCTCGCACAGAGCAGTGATCAAAGGCTACTTACAGTACTGTACTTAAAGGAGAGGTTACTGTGCGCTTGCAAATAAATGAAAACGGCCATTGACTTATCTAAACCAATCAACAGCTTAACCGCTTTCTATCTGATATCTCTGTATCCATCTCTCTTGCCACGTAATAATGGTAACCAACCAAACGCAAAGGACTAAGAAGGATGCCTCAAATATATTGAGAATCGTAATGTTGAGACGAAAGGCAGAAGGTAGAGATGAATAGAGGCAAAAGCTGATGGAGACTGAGACCCGAAAAGGGCTGTGAAAGTCATATAATGAAGGAACGTGAAATTAGGGCCCGGAAGTTGTTGACCTGTAACAGTAGTTTTGGGTTATGTTCAGAAAGATTATAAAACGTTTATAAATTTATATAAATATATGTAATTGTGTGATTGGCCGAAGTAATAATTGTATGACGTAATATGACGTAATGTTGTGACGTGCCATTAAATCGGCCAATCACAAAATTAAGGTAGGTGTAACGATAGTTATGAAAAATCAATAATCTTGGTAGAGATGTTTTGTAATGGTGGAGTGTGATGAATAGTGGAGCAGGATCAAGAACTTTTATGTAATAGTTTGAATCTGTTTAAATATAACAAAGTAAGAATTTATCGATATGTTGGAAGTGACTGGGAAAGGAAATTCAAGTAAAATGTAATCTAAATAATACAATTAAGTAGTTACAAAATTTGACTTCTCCGATACTTTATTCCGAACCACGCCTTGAGACCAAGAATATCATGACTCTCAGTTAACGAAGTACAGTCATCAAGAAACAAATCAAAATACAACGAATTTGTTATTTCTGGCTTCTCGACGTGGATCTTCGAAAAGACAACGTGCTTCTCATCTCAAATATAAAAATCCCGTACCAAATTGCGCCCGAACGTGTGGCTGATTAAGATGGAGAGAAATTAACAATTGTCCCAAATTCCTGTCCCAGACCTAAAAATTCTTTATAAATGAGTTATAAAATGCCCTTAAAATATAAAAAATGCACATAAAATGTAAAAATATAACCTAACAAAAATTAACAATTTCTTTCATAATAATAAACTAATAACTGTCACACACAAATAATGAATATATGTTTGGAATAACCACATTTTAAAAATAACTTTCTTAGTAAATAACGCAATTACCGCTACTAAATAATACATAAATTCAAAATTAATTCAGCTCATTTTCAATTTCATAAAATATGAAAAAATAAGTTACTGTACCTTATAGCCAAAACATAGCTTTTCAGTCCACCATCATGGTCAACTTCAAGTTATCCAAAATAAAGGAACGACGGTTGTCAGTTAAAACTGTTTTATACTTTCAGAAACTTCTCCCCACATCCACAGATGGTATAGATGCATATTTGTCACTGCCTGTTAAATCCTGTTCAAAAATATCAGTTCTGAAGTTTCCTCCTGATAGATATTGGCAATCGGACAAACTGTTTGGTATCCTTTATTTTTGTCCAGCACAAATTTTAGTTTCTGTCTAATTTTGTCCCCAATCTCACCTTTTACAATCCTCACTAACTCAATAGACTTATCCAATGTCATGCCACTTTCTTCAAGGGGGTTATGGTATCCATCAAAAATGAAAATGTTTATTTAATGAAAGCTAATTTTACCTTATATTTGAGTATTAGAAAACAGATCCTGTGCGCCCTCAATTGCCTTAGGATCTACCGTATCAAAGCTATTCACCACTTCTTTCACTATTTGAAAATTGTCACGGTGGTATTATACATGCAGTTGCATATATAACGGGAATCGAACCCGGGGCTCCCAAATGTGGGCTACAATGTCCAATAAATTCCTGAAAAAGAAAGAAAATGGCCAGAAAATGCATCTACATGCTAAAAAATGAATTTATTATAAAAAATTTGGAAAAAATGCATTTTGATGACCTAAAAAAAAACCATATATATCTAATGTATTTGTTCCAGAATGCACTTGATTTCCAATAAGCATTGTCTATGACAACTCAGAAAAAAGATCACTTTTCATCAAAATCCGGGCCCTAGTAATTATCCTAGCTAACACTTTCGTAGCGACCCGAAAAACCTATACATCTGGAAGGTCGTTAATTGAACCCACGACCTTGTGAATGTGAGCCAAAGCCCAACCGCTTGATGGAGAAAGTCATCTCAATATTCTGTGTATTTTATGCGACGTATTTAGTGACCTCTTTAGGTATAGATAGCTCTTAAAAGCCGCATTCTACTTTTAAATGTTTTCCACCTTGTGCAGATGCTTTAATTGCAGATTGCAGCTGCAGTTTTAACTTTCACTTTCAGTACTTCTTAACCAATTTTCGTATGTTAGCACATTGCCTTTGGTATACTGCTAGATTAGCTAGCACGACGTTATGTTTTCACCGTTAGTAACTGTCATTTTATACCCGTATTGCCATTACTTCCCAAAAAGATTTCGCTGGCTGAATGTCACTGGTAAAGTTGGCACAGCTGACGTTTTTATGATTCAAATTTGTCTTTAATATTATCACCAGAACTAGGAAGCTCATGCAGTTAAAACTTCAAGTATATCTACATATATCCAGCAAAAGGCCTCCGCATGTGCGCTAAAAGCTTGTCAAATAAATTTACCTTAATACAAACACTTTCACTCAGGAATCTCTTGTAAACCAACATTTTTATAATATTTTATGTAGGAATAAACTAAACAATTAAGTGGAAATAAACCCGGAAATGATAAATATTGTCATGTTATGTAAAGAGTGAATGGGTGGGACGAAATTCAACGCCAAAAAGTTATATAAGCTAAAAAAATGATTATTTCTTTCAAAATTTCGAATTAACCTTACAATGCTGTAAGCATAGTATTATATAAGAGACAAATATAAAAGTATTTTTTGTTACACAGTTGTGTAGATTCCGTTTCCTCATTTTTACGTAAGTAGTAGTGTTGTGTTCCACCCAAATGTTAAGTATATATTTTTTATTCAGTATATATCTTTGGTGAAATATACAGTATGTTACAAAAAGGTACGGCCAAACTTTCAGGAAACATTCCTCACACACAAAGAAAGAAAATATGTTATGCGGACATGTGTCCGGAAACGCTTAGTTTCCATGTTAGAGCTCATTTTATTACTTCTCTTCAAATCACATTAATCATGGAATCGAAACACACGACAACAGAACGTACCAGCGTGACTTCAAACACTTTGTTACAGGAAATATTCAAAATGCCCTCCGTTAGCGAGGTTACATGCATCCATCCTCCGTCGCATGGAATCCCTGATGCGCTGATGCAGCCCTGGAGAATGACGTATTGTATCACAGCCGTCCACAATACGAGCACGAAGAGTCTCTACATTTGGTACCTGGGTTGTGTAGACAAGAGCTTTCAAATGCCCCCATAAATGAAAGTCAAGAGTGTTGAGGTCAGGAGAGCGTGAAGGACATGGAATTGGTCCGCCTCTACCAATCTATTGGTCACCGAATCTGTTGTTGAGAAGCGTAAAGTCTGTTTAGCCAACGTATGTGTATATGTCAGATGCTTCTATTATAATGTTATCAAATTTAATATGATACACTGTATTTTTTCTTACTATTTAGCTCAAATTTAAATAATGTTCTTTCCAGGATTATTATTGAGTTTTAAAGATTTAAAAAATGTATTTATTATTATTTATACCTTAGTAGCTAATAATTGCAGGTCATGATCATTGTTTGCTTTCTTCTTCTTCTTCTTCTAACTCAAGGCTTTGGATTGTTTAACCCGTTCCAGCTCCAAATTGGTCTGCCCATCTTTACTTCGGTCTTCCCTGGTTTCTTCTTCCTATAGGTTTATAGTTTGAGGTTACTTTTGGTATTCTGTTATTATTCATCCTCTGCACATGTTCTTTCCATTGATTTCTATTTCTTTCAATAGTATGGTTTATTTCTTCTACTTTTAATTCTGTCCTAATATCCTGACTACGTTTTTTATCAATTTTGGTATATGCAGCTATTGCTCTTATGAATTTCATTTCTGATGCCTGTATTCTCGCACTATTTCTTTTGGTTAGTGTCCATGTTTCTGATCCATAGATCAGAGTTGGTATTGCCATTGTTTTGTATAGTTTTATTATAGAGTCCTTTCTTGCTTTATTTTTAATGTTCTTGTATTTGTGCCTGTTATATAGTTAAATTTATTTATTTGCTCTATTATATCAGCTTCCCCTTGGTACGAGACATTACGTCCTAAATACTTAAAGTGCGATATCTGCTCAATTATCATGTTATCTAACACTATTTTTTATCTTACTGGATTAATTCCTTTAAACGCCATGGTTTTGGATTTATTTGCTGATATTTTCATTCCATATTCTGTAGCAATTTTATCTAGACTATACAGCATTTTCTGCACGTCATCTTCATTTGTGGCCATTATTATTTGATCATCTGCATACAACATAGTTTTCAATTTAGCTCCTGACACATTAATGCCTCCATTGACTTTATTCGACCAAATCCTTACTACTTCGTCAACATAGAAATTAAAAAGTGCTGTTGATAAAGAACAACTTTGTCTTACGCCACCATTAACTATTACTGGTTCTCTTTTATTTATTTTTTAATTTTTGTGTCAATGTACATACTTTTTATAACTTCAATTAGTTGTAAAGGTATGCCTCTGTTATTTAAAATTTTCCAGAGTATCATTCGTGATACTTTGTTAAAAGCTTTATAATAGTCAATAAATTGAAAGTGCGTCTCTGAATTTTGTTCTCGTCTTTTTTCTATTATTTGTTTAAGAGTAAATACATTGTCAGTTGTGCTTGTTTGCTGTACATAAAATAATATCTAGTCTTTTGTTATTTGGCCTTCGATTTTGTTGAATCTTCATAACATCAGTAATGTAAGAAAGATCACACACACACACACACACACACACACACACACACACACACACACACACACACACACATGTGTGTGTGTGTGTGTAGTGCGATCAATATAAACATTTCAACAGGTCATAACTCCTGAAGCAAGAATAGGACACACGTTCAACTTTGGGTGAATATAACACTCAATTGGAAGATAACATTACACCATTTACATCTCATAGAAAATTTTGGAAGTGTCCCCAACCAGCATCTATGGATCGTTGGCCCCATTTTCTTTGATACGACTGTAGACACTGAAGTTTATATGGGGATTTTGAAGACAATTATGGAGCAGCTGTATGATATCGAATTGAGAGAAGGCTATTTCCAGCAACATGGAGCAGCGCGCTATACATCTAATGACACTATGGAACTTGTAACCAGTTTCTTTGATATTCAAATAATCTCAAAAGCTCTGTAGCCCCCCAGATCCCCTAACTTAACCACACCGGATTTTTTTTCCTTGTGGTGCTATCTAAAAATAATGTGTACAAGAATAGGCCACGGAGAATTGATGTTCTCAAGGGATGCATTCGAACTGAAATAACTAACATTGACGAGGATACTATCCGTAAAACTTCAGAGAATATTGTGAGACGAGTAAAAACATGTTTAGATGCTGGTGGATGACAGTTGCAACATTTTCGTGGGTCAAAATGTAATGCTTCCTATTTTACCCTTAAATAAGTAAGTTATGTGAAAACTTTGAATTTGGCGCAATTCCTCAAACCTTCTTCTCTAATACCCTGCTGTAGTAATTCCTAAGTCAACAGGTGGCAGCACTGCATCCTCTTGCAAAATGGCTGACATTGACATTCATATTAGACAACGTTCTCTGATTGAATGTTTTACTGCGGAAGGTGAAACGCCAATTCGCATTCACGAAAGGCTAAAAAATGTGTACGGTGATGCAACGGTGGATGTCAGTACTGTTAGACGATGGGTTCGTCTCCGTAACGAAGGACAAACACCATTGGCGGATCAAAAGTGAAGCGGCAGTGACTTCATGCAACATTCAGCGAGTCGATGACATCATTCGTGGTGATCTCCGGGTAACAGCAGGTGAATTGTGTCTCTTTACCTCCCTCAGTAAAGGCAGTGTGATGACGATTATTCAACAACTGGGTTACTCAAACGTTTGTTCACGTTGGGTACCAAGAATGCTAACCGCCTAAAACAAAGAAACAAGGAAAACAATAGCCTCCGAACACTTGCAGCGCTTCAATTTGGTGGGAGAGGAGTTTCTGAAAAAAAAAAAAAAAAGTTTAATGGAGACGAAACGTGGGTTCATTAATTTGAACATGAATCAAAGAGGCAGTCAATGGAGTGGCATCACACAACGTCACCGAAGAAAAAAGTATTCAAAACTCAGAGGTCGCCAGGGAAAGTTATGGCGACAGTGTTTTGGTATACAGAGGGTGTGTTTATGATTGATTTTTTGGAGGAGTGATGCATGATTCATTCTGTCCAGTACGTCAGAACTCTCAAAAAGCTGAAGGCACGTCTTCACCGAGTTCGCCCAACAAATACTACAGCGGATGTTCTTCTTTTGCATGACAATGCAAGACCACAAACCAGTCGTTACATCACTGCAGAAATTGAGAAATTGGGATGGCAAGTCTTACCTCACTCCCTATACAGCGCTGACCTGACACCATCAGACTTCCATCTGTTCGGGCCACTAAAGGAAGCTCATCGTGGCATTCATTTTGAAGATGAGGAGGCTGTGAAAACGTCCGTGCGTCGATGGCTTAGGAAGCAAGACCGTGTGTTTTACCACACTGGAATACATGCACTAGTTAAAAGGTGGACCAAAACTGTGGAAAAGGACGGAGATTATATTGAATATTGACAAATTAATCATCAATGTTGTACTTTTCAGGTCATGTAAATTGGATTCAATTTTCTTGTCAATTATAAGAGAAAAAAGATAGGAGGCATTACTTTTTTACCCATCCTCGTATAATGAGAACTAAAATTTTCACTATAATCATCGTGTGCTTATTTTAACCTTGCATCATTGAAGAAATTTGTTGTATGTAATGGCATCTTTGTTGACAATTCCAGCGTTATCCTCTCCATTACTTTAAACATTTCTTCTGGCTCTGTGGAATCCATTTCCAGGTCATTAAAATAATCCGCCATTACATTCATGCATAAAGACCTTCCCTTAATATGGATACATACTGGTATAATTTTTACTTTAAGAAACAGGAATATAACAACGGAGTCTTATACAATTTTTATACATTTCGTCATGACAATATCGAACTTCTTGTTTGAGTGACTGTGTTAAAAGTTTTATTTTTATTGCCAGTTGGGTAAAAGTGAAATCGTTTCTGGTTACAACTAACCTCTTATTACATGATCCTTTAGTAATTTCAACGTAAAATGCTGGACATCCCTGTTCTAAGTAACAATGATTTGCGGTGTAGGTTACTCTATGAGCGTTAAATAAGGACATAAATTTTGTCCAAGTTCCATAGAGTAACTTACCTGAGGTAAGAGCCTTGTAATACCTGTACTGTCATTATATCTGGAAAAGGACTTCTCTCCGAGGACATTTAATGTCACTGACATTTGTACACTTACTAGCCTGGTTTAATAACTATTTGCATTCCCTATTTTATTACTGCGTATATGGTATTTCTCGAGTAAACAGATGCACACAATAACAACATGTATACTAAAGTGTAGAGTACGTTAATATTTCTGGGTAATTAAATCATTCTACCCTTGTCATTTAGACGTTCCTGCAAACAATAAATTACAGACTATAACAAAAAATATCGTGAGCTATATTATTATGATTTTCTCTACTGGATAGTTTATTACTTCACAAGCTATCCTTACGATATTAAGAAATATACCAATGAAGAAACACTACAGTGCACAATTTCTTGTAGATACAGAGAGATATATAGAAAACCAAAGCGATTGTCAAATGTTTAAAACCAAGCCACTATATGCTAGTGTACTTTGGCAGGACTCTCTGGGGGAATTAATACCGCCAGCTATATTAATATGTTCTACAAGGGGGCCCCAAAAGAAACCGGACAGTTATCATTAAAAATATATTGGTGAACTTTTTTTTACAAAATTACTTCAGTCACTTTCAAAATACTCTCCGTTAAATGCGATGCACTTGCCAAGTCTGTTTTCCCGCTGTTGGAAGCATGTTTGGAACTCTCCAAGTTTGATATTGTCCAGTGCCCTTTGCGAAGCTGTTTTTACCGCCTCCACATCGTCATAACGCTCTCTTTTTAGCGTTTTTTTTTCATTCGTGGAAATAGGAAAAAGTCGCACGGGGCTAGTTCCGGCGAATACGGAGCGAGGGGAACGACAGATCACATCTGAGATGACAAATAGTGGCGCACTCGTAAGGCCGTGTGTGTCGGAGCGTTGTCGTGATGCAGAAACCAGTCACCTGATCGCCAAAGTTCCGGGCGTCTTCTCCTCACATCCTCTCGCAGGCGCCTTAAAACATCCAAGTAAAAGTGCTGGTTAAGAGTCTGCCCAGGGGGTACGAATTCCCGATGCACAATTCCACGAACAACAGAAAAGACAATGATCACCGTCTTCACATTTGACCTCACTTGCCTTACCTTCTAGGTCTGGGAGAGATAGTAGTTCTCCACTGGTTTGACGCTTGCTTGGTTTCTGGGTCATACCCGTAACACCAACTCTCATCCCCTGTAATGACTTTATTCAAGAAGTTTGGATCACGTGCAATCTCTGTTTTCAAGTCCTGACGCAATTTCATGCGGATGATTTTGTGCTCCTATGTGAGAAGGCGCGGAAAAAATTTAGCAGCAACACGTCTCATGTGCAAATCCTTCCTCAAAATCCGCTGGCGCGAGCTCCAGCTGATCACTGTCGCTGCTGAAATTTGATCGATCGTTTAGCGACGATCTTCGTTGATCTTTTGGAGGTCCTATTCAATGTTTCCCTCATTTCGCGATGTTGAAGGGCGTCCAGAACGAGCGTGGTCTTCAACACACATCTCACCAGGTTTAAAGCGTCCAAACACACGAAAACCTGTGTGCGGATCATAGCTCCTGCTGGAAAGCTTCCTGAAGCATTTGGTCTGTCTCCACTGCAGTTTTTTAAGCAGGAAACAAAATTTCACACACTCTCTTTGTTCTTTTAAAGTTGCCATAACGACTTCACAGAGGTAACCCGACAACAGTCAGAGAAACGCAATACCACACTTGCACGTTCAGCTCTACACTGACGCCGTCTGCACAGCTGTTTCATGAAGGTCTCTACTAACACCATCTAGCGTAAGAAACCCTGCACTACGTCTAGGAGTGGCAGCGCCCTCCGAGTCCGTTTTCTTTTGGTTAGAGCTTTCCCAAAGAAAGGGGGTGAGGTTAAAGTATGCTAAGGGTGTTCATACCTGAAAAATATATTAGTAGAAGCAGCGTCCGTAACAACTAGAGACTGAATCTCCACCGTCACGGGCTTACACATTTCCGGGGACCTGGGAGCTGGAGACGTCCTCCGATCCAGAGAACGAGCATTTATACAAAGCAGTTTCTTGTCATGCATGTTGAAACTCCGGCCAGTTAATTGAAACCTTAACTAGTTAAAGGGATGGAAAACGGATATGATGTGATATTGTCAGGTGTTACAACAGCACATCCACTTTTCCATCTTCAGATTTAGATCTTCAGTGAATATCTGGTTTTGGTAGCTAAATTTTTAGCAGAGTTCCTGGAACATTTGTTTTTATATGAACGGATTTGTTTGACTTTTTCGTTCCTTATGCAAATCTGGCATGATTGTTGAGCTATAGAGTTTTCCTGTTATTTACATCCTCCAACGTTAAGTCATATCGGACGATAAATGGAATGAGTGAACTTTATCCAGGTAACACACCCTGACCGAGATTCGAACTCGGGACCTCTTGAACGTGAGGCAGACACGCTACCACCACGCTACTGTGGCGGACATATAGAGGTTCCAAGGGCAGTCCTGCCTTTTTTATGTCTATCATATGAACAGTTGGAAGACTGAACATCAACTCTTTGAGGAGTGTACTAGCTGTACTAGTGTGTACTGGTGTTGCCCTAGGGGGGGGGGATCAGTCTCCTTCAGCTGCTGTGGTGCGAGCGCTGCGGACCCTTAGCACTCGTGGTAAAGTCTGTTAAGTCAATGGGTGTGCAGTTCGAACTCAAAGGAACCTGACCCTCGCGCCCAATAATGACCGTCATAAATCTATCTCCACACTTCAGAAATGGAACACTGTCGTTAAGATCCAAGAGCAAACCTGATTTTCTTGAAATGACAGTCGCATGTCTACTCCACGTGGAGTCTCAGTTGCCAAAGCTCCAACGTCCAGTTGATCTGTTTCATTGCGTGTAGCAATTCATTGTGTGTCATGATGTGGAGACCGTGGGAGGGAAATACAGTGGTAAATGCAAATGAAGTAGTAGATAACTTTCAGTCAAGTGACAATAAAGTGATGACAATAGTTTGAATAACTGGGCCGAGCTATATTACTGGAAAAGCCTCAAAAAACAAAGTTATAACGGGAAATGTTTCTAAACAAATTCAAGCGCTTGTTTTGAACACATATAAATATATGCTGACAAATAATCTTGGTAAGGGGTCGTGCAATGAACCTGATGATAAATTCTGGGTATTCACAGAAATACAGTAAGAAATATTGTGACGAAAGGAATACCAAAGACGCCGATCAAGTGTGAAAACAAAAGGAAACGTTTCTCTAAAGTAGATAATTTCACACGCGATTTCATTTGCCGAGAAATTTATAGATTCCATGCGAAAGGGAGAGCGTCCACCTTAGACGAATTGGTTGCACATTTGCAAGATGTTTGTGATTTTCCTTATGGGCTCTGCACTTTGCGCGGCCTTCTAAAGGAGCTGGGTTTCAAATACCGCACTTTGAACACGATAAGGGTTATTATGGAATCCGTACGGTACCCATGACGTATCGAGAAAAGTGGCAAACTTGCAGAATGGTCTGGGGGAAGGAGTGTCGAGGTTGTAAAACGACTATAAGGGTTTGTCAAAGGTGTCGGCCGACGTGCACACAAGTTAATTAAACAGACTTAACCTCTGACGTTACTAGAGAAACCTCAGGCCGAACTGCCGTGCCCCTCCCGAAGGGGAGTTGTTCGAATTGGGTTGGACTCAAAGGGCAGTGTGTTCCTGAAACCCACAGGGAATTGGATACCTTCGGCCAGGCTACGGCCGCCCGCAGGGGGTAGAGGTTTGCCTCATAAGTCCCAGGTACTATCCTGCAGAGCTAGTAGGTGTGCTAGATCACCAGGCGGCCTCAACGAAGTTATACGGTAGTCTTCCCTGCGGGGTTGACGCGCCTAAGTGGCGTATTCACTTCCATTCCGTCTTGACGTTGTTGTCAACGGGAGTATTTTTAAGAAATCAGGTATTGCCTTATTTATGCAAAAGAAATATCCTTTTGTGTCGTCAAATTTAATTATATTCTTTTTATACGCTTGAGTACTTTTTCAACAACAAAACTGTCATTCGTTTTTGTTTCCCCTCGTGGTGATGCGAATATAACGGAATCTCAAAGCAAATCGCCACGACGCCTTCTTGAAAAATTTCACTGTCGCTTAAGGCCACTAAATTTCCTTAATCACCACAAGTAAATATTGAATAAATCATTGTTGCCAAGGCTTATTGCAAAATTGTACTGAAGAAGATAAAGGCATAAGATAGGTTAGGAATATTTTGAAAGAATGAGTCGAAAATGCCATGTGAATGCAATATATTAGTCTATTGTCGTTATTTCATTCCAAAGCATATGGTTTAGCAATGCACAACCGATCACAAATAAAAACTGAGAGCTCTGGATTGAGAAGTTCGGATGCTGACCACACACAAGAGAATTACAAGAGCTGTTCAATAAATAATGATCATAATTTTTACAGTCATAATTTTTCGCACTAAAATTCAAACTTATTATATTCTGTTAGTTTAATGTGAAACAAACACACCGTAGTAGTTTCATTGTTGGTACTCCGGTTCCCGCCTGTGAGAACAAGGCCAGTTCAGACATGCTAAGTATCACCTACCACTGCATTGGAGGTAACATGTAGTTAAAGTTGATGTTAGAGGAAGATCCGGAGTTTCTTTCAAACGTAATCACTGCTGACGAAACTTGGCTACATCATTTTGATCCCGAGAGCAAACAACAAAGCTCAGTGTGGAAATATACTTCATCACCAACCCCCCAAAAAGCAAAAGTGGTTGCTTCTGCTGGGAAAGTTATGGTCATCTCATTCTTTGATATTGTGACTTTCTGGGTTGGTAGAATTAAAAGTCCAATTTGCCTAAATTCTAAATGTTCTGTATTTCAAATATCACGTAACAACACAATCTACAAAACCAAGGTCGTTGAAAATAACAAACATTAGCTTTCGTTATACACTTCACAGCTGACTCTCCTTTAACACACAACTCTTGTTACACAACAACTGTTTTAAAACTCTGTTTACAACTGTCCTGCTGGCGTGTCACAATCCCTTATATATCTCATTTATAATTCGAGAGACCTCTCGAGTAAGTCAGAAAAGCAGCTATTCTCTGTCAATTGAGATATCTCTAGAAACTTCCAGACATGAAATCCTATCTGTGCCGGCACGTCCTTTGTTTGCCGGCTTTGTGAATACTCGCCGGGCTATCGTTAACTGGTTATGCAAGCTCGTGAAACATTATCCGCGGTCTATTATCTATTTGTGCCGAAACATTTATGCCCAGTGCCGCGACAACACTCGTGGAATGGTTTATCAGCATGTTGTACCTGCACACACATCAGTAACTGGACAATACTACAGGGATGTCCTGAAAATATTGTAAGTCATGTCAGGCGCAAAAGACCACATTTTCCGTGAATCAGGCTGCATGCTGTACCACGATGATCCGCCGTCGCATATTGCAAACGTTGTTGCTGAATATCTTGAAAAAATCAACGTTAAGTACATCTCTCACCCCGCTATAGTCCGGATTTAGCCCCATGAAACTTTTATCTAGCCCCTAACTTGAAGAAACTCCTTCGTGGCAGGCATTTTCCATTATCAGAAGTAGTGGTGAAGGCTGCGGAGGCGATTTTAAAGGATCTCTCACAAAATGTTTTCCAGCATGTCTTTGAAGACTGGTAGAAACGCTGGGACAAGTACATCGCATTCAGGGGAGGCTATTTTGAGATGGACCGTAAAATTATGAGGATGAATAAAGGTACGTTGTCAAAAGAACGTAATCATTCTTTATTAACAGCCCTCGTACTTTGTTAACTCTCTTGTTAAAATGTTAAAGTAGATTATTAACAAATGACAATATTCCATAGCTGACTGCGACTCTTTTGAGCAGCAGTTCTGAGCTTATGTGTGATATAATTACACTAGGGAACACGTGTTTTGTACCCAAAACAAAATAGGCTAATTCTTATGCAAAATGACCCGCTGATTCCAAAAATGTCTCTGAAAATGCTGTATCACGTAACGTTTTTGAGATATTCTTATTCTTTTATATAAAATTACAGAAATGAAGTATGATACAAACTCATATTGACTTAATTTAAAATAATAGCCATTGAGTCTTCTAAATACAGCTTAAAGGAAGTGTTGCTTCATAATGGAAATTTACTACCTACAATACCTTTATTTCATGCCATAGGAATGAAGGAGACATACGATTCCATGTCCATAATTTTAGATGCTGTTAGTTATCAAAACCATGGCTGGAAAATTTGTAATGACTTCAAGGTAGTTGCATTGCTAACGGGACTGCAGGGAGGTTTCACAAAATATTGCTGTATTTTGTGCTTATGGGACAGTAGGGCAACTGACAAGCATTTTATAGTGAAAGAATGGGGGAAAAGGGAAGACTATACCCCTGGAGCAAGCAATGTTAAGTATTTGCCTCCAGTAGACCCAAACAAAGTTCTTCTCCCCCCACTTCATATAAAGCTCGGGTTAATGAAGCATTTTGTTAAAGGTTTGGACAAAAGTAGAAGTGCAGTTGAGTATTTAAGAAGTATATTTCCCAAAATAAGTGAATATAAATTGAAGGAAGGTATATTTATCGGTACTCAAATAAGACTCCTTCTTAAATACAGTGTTTTTGAATCAAAGTTTAAACGTGTTGAGCTGGCAGCATGGAAATCATTTAAATCAGTGGTGGAAGGCTTCCTGGGCAATAACAAAGAAGAAAATTATGAAACTTTAGTCTCAGAACTATTAAGGAGCTACAAAGAAATGGGTTGCCATATGTCACTTAAAATCCACTTTTTCACTCTCACCTTGATAGTTTCCCTACAAACTTAGGAGTGTAGTAAGTGATGAGCAAGGTGAGCGTTTTCACCAGCACATTTCTGAGATGGAAAGACGTTACCAGGGTATCGCTGGGATTCAGCCATGTTCGGAGACTATTGTTGGTTCCTCAAACGGGAGAGTCAATACAAAAAATCAACAGTGAAACACTTCTGAGGTAATTCAGGTATTGGTTTTCATCATTATCTTGTGTTTATTTATTTTAATAATAATTAATAATAATTATTATTATTTTCAATGAATGAAATATGAGTTATCACATCACATTTCTGTAAGTTTTCATAAAAAATTATGAATACCTAAAAAACGTTAGGTGATACAGCATTTTGAGGGGCATTTTTGGAATCAGTTTACATAAGAATTTGCCTATTTTGTTTCGGGTATATAAAAATATTTTTTTTTTTTTTTTTTTTTTTTTTTCCCCAGTGTTATTAAATGAGGAGTAATATTAAGCTTTTGATCAGATTTCTTTCCTGTGCATTAAAGAAAGGGTGCCGATGAATATTGTTCCAATTGCATTGTTGAGTATCTTGACACTTTGAGCTAACTGGATTTTATCCATCAATGTCATCAAAACAAGACGTTTTGTTATAAAAGGAAAGAGACATGGTTTAACCTGGGATAGTTTCAACCAAATTACAGCAAAAGTCCGTTTAACGTTTAACGCAAATTGTTGTAAATTATATGCTTATAAAATATTAATATTGGGATTCAGTTTAGGATATACGTTTTCAAAGGAGGATAATGATGTGAAAGAATACAAAAGTAAATATTTAAAATTTTTAACAATTTATTTATAAAAAAAATGTGTATAAATTTAAAAATGAGAATATAAAAACAAATATCACAAAAATAAAACTAGCATGGTGGTAACATTGTTGTACTGCTAACAGTGTTATTTAGCCTTTATAACCATGACCGTGGCCATAACTTGAACTGCCATGGCTGGATCCACCATAACTTGAGCCGCTGCTGTAACTGGAGCTACCACTGCCGTAACTTGATCCACCGTAGCTTGAGCCACTGCTGCCGTAGCTGGAACTACCGCTGCCGTAACTTGGACCACTACCATAGCTGGAACCGCCGTAGCCAGAACCGCCGTAACTGGAACCACCGTAACTCGAACCACTGCTGCCGTGGAGACCTCCGTAATAGCTAGGTATGTACACACCCTTCAAGTGACCGATGGATGAACCCAGGGAAAGGGAACTTCCATGACCTGCAAAGGAACCGGAGCCGTAGCTGCCGAGGGATAGAGAGCCACCGCTGCCATAGCTACCAAGGGACAGAGAGCTGCCGCTGCCGTAACCGCTGCCGTAGCCGCCACCGTAACCGCTGCCGTAGCCGCCGCTGCCGTAGCCGCCGAGTGATAGAGAGCCGCCACTGCCGTAGCTGCCATAACCAGATCCTCCCAGAAGACTAGAACCGTAGATTCCACCACTAGAGCCAATGGATGTAACAGCAACAGGCTGAGCTACAGGGACAGCAACGGGCTGGGGAACTGGGACTGCTACGGGCTGTGGTACAGGGTAAGGACGGGGTACCGATACAGGCACAGGGTGAGGAACAGGCACTGGCACTGGACGGTTGACAGGGACAGGGTAAGGTCTAGGGACGGAGACAGGAACAGGGTGCGGTACGGGGACAGCAACTGGTCGAGGTACTGATACAGGATAAGGATGTGGCACAGGAACTGCAACGGGTCTGTTGACAGCAACGGGAACGGGTTGAGGAACAGGTACTGGTACTTGCTGAGTTATGGTGGCCACTTGCACGGGTCCTGAGCTCACGGCGACTCCTCCAATACCGGAACCAAGACCTATCCCTCCTGAGCTAAGACCCAGTCCTCCGGAGCCAAATCCAATGCCTCCGGAGCTAATACCAATCGCTCCAGAACCCAAGCCGTAGCTCAATCCTGATGATCCCAGGCCTCCTAGTATATATCCTCCATGTCCAATTCCTCCCCCAAGTCCATATCCACCGCCATATCCGTATCCACTGCCATATCCACCGCCATAGCCGTATCCGCTGCCATATCCATATCCACCACCATATCCGCTTCCATATCCGCCGCCATATCCCAGACTGAGAATACCACGTTTCGATTGTTGTTTTGTCTCTTGAGTTTGGGATGTTTTGGAGGAAGTGGTGGTGGTGGTGGTGGTGGCCAATGCCACAGCCAGTAGAAGGGGGAGAACCTGCAAAATTTAAAGTAATCCATTTATAATTTGTTTCAATAGCTATCACTGACTTTCTAAAACTGTAATTTCATAAAATCTACCCCAGGAAACATTTCTTTGCAATCATATTTTATGTTTCTGAGAAGTTTAGAGTTTGCAGTCAGTATTTAAACCAGTAATCTACAAGTTTAAATTGAGTTTTGGATAGAAAGTTGATTACTTCTGGCCAATCAAAATTAAATACTATAAACCCTTTGAATAACGAAAGAGTTTGAGTAGTGAAACACCATACATGGTTATTCATGTTAAATTCTTAACGGTTGCATTAGACTCCAGTGTTCTGTTTATGTAACTGATCTTCAACTTTTTCAAGTTCGAACCAGTTCATTGAACGTCTTATCTCAAATATTTTCAACTTAATGTTTCGATTCTCGTGCTTTCACCAAGGAAATCGTTTTCGAAAGGTAAAATAAAATAAATTCATGTATAAAAGCGTGTGATAAACATTTGAACATTTCTAAAATTTACAACTTGAATATGTTGTTTCAGTGCAATTATTTAGGTTAAAAACTAATTTTGTATAAACATATTTCATATAAAATATCACAAAATAGGTGTCTAAATTTTCTAAAATTTTAAACTCATACTGTATTTAATACAATCCCTTTAGACCCGTTCCACTATTTCAGTTATTTATACTGAAACCCTGAAAAAAGTTGGCAACTCTTGAAGCAATAAAAAGTTGCAAGGAAACAATATTACAGGAAATTTAACTTTGAAACGTAACCTGCATCATTAAAATGTTAAAATATTGTGTTTCTTCTTTTAACAGTTATAAGATCAAAATTCAATTTCTGATCCCACAATGATTAAGTATTTCTTATATGAACATTTTCAGAAGAAGGTTTTTTCTGGGTGTGTTATCAAAAATTTACAATCCAGTGTTACTAGGTATAAAATATTAAATGTATTCTTTTGTAATCAGACTGAAGAAAGTACAACACATGAAAGGCAACCCTGATAAATATTTCTTTTCTAACTGAAGTTACTAGGTATAAAATATTAAATGTATTCTTTTGTAATCAGACTGAAGAAAGTACAACACATGAAAGGCAACCTTAATAAATATTTATTTTCTAACTGAAGTGCTATTTCGTTAAGAGAATATGCCTGAAAAACTGATAAAATCTACAAATAGGCAAAGCAATTTTTCTATTTCTACATGTTTACATTTTATATCATATTTGAGCTTTCTGGTTCAATTAATGTTGTTATTATTTGTATTTAATCAACTATGCCTTATTTTGAATCTCATAACACACTACGTAATGTGTATTCCAAATTGAGATGCTGTTTTCATCAAAAGCTTTTTCTCAATGTTTGTTGTTTATTTGAAATGCACAACGTGTCAAAGTTTTGAATCGATGGAATTCTAATTTTTAGTAGAAACTTTAGAAATCATTAAGAGACTTTCCCAAAAAGATTTGGAATTTTGTAATGATCATATTTACTTTTTAAAAAGATTAGTTCCTTGATATTCATAAACATGCGAAAATTTTCTGTGGCATAGTGCATTTTAAAAAACACAGAACGTGATTGTGGAAAATTTCTTGAAAATACTTTTATTTTTAGGGCTTAAAACACACTTCGATTAACTCTTAAGCTGTAGAGGATCTGGGCCTCTTTTCGAAAATGTAACTTCATTAATTTATTCACTACCCAATTTGATTATCAAAACAAAGAAGTAATATGAGATACTGGTTGCTAAGAAACCAAAAGCAAAAAAAGATAGAACGTTTAAATAAGCCTTAGTATTTTTAAAACAAATGAAGGTGTTTGTAAAACATTGCTATATTGTGATATAAGTTTAATGAATGTCAAAGAAACTTCTGCATTGTTTGGTGCTTTGCCTTAACTGTGTACCCACCCCTCTAACATTCTTTGATTACTGAGCACTTAATCGCCCCTTTAAAATGCTAACTGTACTCTATACATACCAATAAAGTCTTCATGGTGTAGATATGAGAACAGTTGAACTGAACTGAGCGTTCTGACTTCCCTGGCGAATGTTTCACTTTATATAGCAGTGGGATATAGTGGTAAGGATGCAGATGGATGGGTGGAACCGGGCGCGAACTTTCTCTCTCCCGAAGTCTGCACACTGCCCATCATGCAGTATCCCTCCAACAGCTTCCGATTGCGTAACCTCACGTCCATTCTGGTAAACCTGCTAATTGCCTGAGAGCTTTCTTTCGGAACTTGCTATGTCGTTCTGCTGACTCAGAAGCTTTGTTCGTTATTGTTCCTTTCTTGGTAAGGTGTTAAAAGAGTTTATGCCTGTGGCATTGGACACAACATTATTACTTTTAATGAATGCATTCATCCTTAGTATAATTACCATTGTCTCGTTCTTTAGGAGAAATGCTTTGTGGTCTGTATACATTTCTGTAGCTATAAGGTTTACCCATGTGAGGTAATTATAAGATTATCTTTCTGTAAACTGGAAATTTGAAATGTAGGTGGTGTTAACAGAATAGTTTTCAGGGAAAAAAATTCTAGAGATGTATTGAACCATATATTATTACAGAATTATAAAACGATTTATATGTGACTGCGTACCTATTAATTATCTTTGACACTGCAAAATGTTTCAGTGACATAATCTCGCAAATACCAAACAGTTGAAGTCCCTGGTGTTTTTTTTAAGGGATGATTGTTGCTTCACAGCCTGCCTCTACAACATTTAATTGTATGTATATACACGCGCGCGCGCGCGCACACACACACACACACACACACACACACACACACACACACACACACACACACATTTGTGTGCGTTGTGTGAAACGACATTCTTTGACATTACACTTACTAGGTCCACTTCCAGTTAAGCTCATTGTGTGCATTATAGCCTGGAGCAAGTTTGTGCAACTTGTTTGGATAAATATTAACGTCCTTCTTCGTCTATGATGAATAAGGTTTTGAAATATACCTACGAGGGTTGTTCAATAAAGGAAGATCAGTTTGTTACCTTTACTCATCCTCATACTTTTGATGGTCCTTCTCAAAAGTTCTCCCCTGAATGCAATGTACTTGTCCCAGCACTTCTACCAATCTTCAAAGACATGCTGGAAATCATTTTTGAGACCAAATCGCCTCCGCAGCCTTCACCACTGTTTCTGATGATGGATAATGCCCCCCACGAAGGCGTTTCTTCAAGTTAGAGAACAGAAAATGGTCACATGTGGCTAAATCCGGACTATAGGGTGGGTGAATAATGCACTTCACGCTGATTTTTGCAAGATATTCAGCAACAAATTTGGCAATATGCAGCCGCGCATTATCGTGGTGCAGCATCCAGCCTTGTTCACGGAAATGTGTTTTTTGCGCCTGATATTGACTTGCAATGTTTTCAGGACATCCCTGTAGTATTGTCCAGTTACTGATGTGTGTGCAGGTACAACATGCTGATAAACCATTCTGTAAATATGAAAGAATGAGATGAACATAAACTTCTCAGCAGAGGCAACCACTTTTGCTGTTTTAGGGGGATGGTGATGAAGGAGATTCCCACATTGGGCATTGCTGTTTGCTCTCAGGATCAAAATGATGTAGCCAAGTTTCATCAGCAGTGATTACATTTTAAGGAATTTCCGAATCTTCCTCTAACATCAACTTTAACTGCAGGCAGACCTTCATGGGGATGTCCTTTTTTTCGGGAATCAGCAGTGTTGGAACCCATAGCGCACAAACACGTCTCATGTGTAACGTTCCTGTCACCAACGGTGGGTGGCACCCAATGAAATGTTCAGTATTTCAGAAGTGATCTTAAGGTAATTCGTCGATCCTCTCTCACAGTGGCAGCAGCAGTGTTGATGTTTTCTTCCATAAGAGCAATAACAGCACTGGGTCCACGTTCCTTTGAAATTGATTGTCTCCCATTTTAAAGCACCTTCGAGCTGTGTTGTAGGCAAGAACAGACTCCCCATAGTTCTCCTGTAACAATGAATAGGCCTCAACTAAATATTTGCTCAGACAAAAGCAGAATTTCAAAGCTGGATATTGTTCCTTAGGTGTTAACTCCATTGCAGCGGTAGGCGATACTGAACATGTAAAATTTGAAGCTTTCACGGCGAGTATTACTAATCAAGGCTTCGCGGGGATCAGCGGTGTCTTCAGGATCCTGAAGAAGACTACGGAGTTTGCAATGGCTGAAAGCTCGACGTTTATTAATTTGACACGGCTGATTATCCACGAAGCATTGATTAGAGATACTGAATATGTCTGAACTTGCCTCGTTCTCACAGGCGGGAACCAGGAGTACCAACAATAAAACTACTACGGCGTGTTTGTTTCACATTAAGCTAACAGAACGTAATAAGAATGAATTTTAGTGCGAAAAATTATGATCGTAGAAAATTATGATTATTCTTTATTGAACTACCCTCATAACGCTTGGAAAATGGCTAAGCGGTCATTTTGTGTAATAAAATGTTTAAATAACACTTTCTGGTTATTGACCAGTTCTTTAAAACGTTATGACGTAATTTTCAATCATAATTAGTCTAACAAGTTTATATTTTGAACATTTAACGAGATGACTTTCGCTTACATTGTCCACATTGCTCCATTTCTACTGTTTTTATTAAATAATTAAAAGTTTAGTCACGTTTGCTTTCATGCAGACACTACCAACACTGCAATCAGTGTCAGAGCGAAGAATACCTGTAGGTAAACGATATTGTATGTAAATAACGTTGTAGTTTAGGTATAAAAACTCATTATTCACCTTGCTTACTTAATATAGCCATTTTGAAATTTAAGTGATAGCATGTTTTACCATTCACGTACGGCAAATGTTTTAAAACACGTCGCTTATGGTGATAAACTCGATAAAGTAATTGTAAATATTTATTTTTAAGACGCACAGTGGCAGCTTAGTGTATCTGTATTACAGAATAGGTTTTTAAAAGTTATACATTGTCTTTAAAAGAACTAATACAATTACTTATCAAAAATTTCTTTCCTTTAAGTTTCATAATAACTTATTTCAGTGGTTCGTACTGCTGTAAAATCGCTTTAACTCAAATATCGTCAATATTACATAATAATACAAAGTAATGAATAAATTTTGTATAATCTATGAGAATATTTCTTTCTGTACGTTGAATGAAGAACATTGCAAAACGTCTATGATCGAGATCTCTTAAAAAGATTAGATATCAAAATTATAAATAAACCGTCTGAAAACAAAGTTATACGAGGGAATGTCGTAAAGTCTTAATTATCGCGCTTTAAAAATTGTGACAGATTTTATGTTCATATGTGATTGTTATTTCTTCTCTATGTAGTCATCATCTAGATTAACACATTTTTCCCAGCGTTTCTTGACTTTCCAAATATCTTGATTGTACAAATCCGCAGAATTCGCTTTAAATCACTCTTCCTCTTCAATAATGACGTCTTCTGTGTTGTCAAATCGGCGACCACGCAACGAATTCTTTATTTCCGGGAACATGAAAAAGTCACTTGGTATGAGATCGAGCCAATAAGGCGGATGCTGTAAAGTCTTAAAGCCACATTCACTTGTTTTGTCTACTGCAACTTGAGATGAATGAGCTGGTGCATTGTCAGACAGAAGACGAACAACTTTGGAGAGCATACCGCGCCGTTTCTTAATCAGAGCTGCTCGTAACTTGTCCAGAAGATTGCCGTAATATCTGTCAGTGATGGTTTGTCCCTTGGCAACATAATCTGTAAGGATGACTCCATTACAGTCCCAGAAAAGGGAAGCATTTCCTTCCCAGGTGACTTTTGCACCATTCTATTCTCATGGTTCTTGTCTCTGGATCCTACTGATAGATTCGGTATTCATCCACGGTTATCAGACGATCAAAAAAATCATCTTCATCCTGTTCCAACAGCATCAACATCTGTCTTGAAAGGTCATGCTGTGTTTGCCTTTGGATAGGGATTAGCAAACGTGGATCCCACCGTGCAAACACCTTAGACATGTGCAGTTCGTCATGAATAATTTTCCACACATACCAGAACTAAGATGTGTCTCATTCATGATCATTTGGATGGTTGCTCTTCTGTCTTTCATTATTAAACAGACCAGCATGAGAAATTATGATAACTTTTTGTTTTACAGTATGCTTACAGCAAACAGGGGAAGTACTGTATTCACCCAAAAATATGACACAAACATAAATTTTTTGAGATCCTCTGAATAAAATGAAACATTTTATATGAAATATGTATGTGTGTGAACATAATCATAACCAAAAAAGGCAGTTAAATACCAAATTTGATATTTACGACTAGTATCTTTCAAGGATGCGACATCACAGTTCTGAAGAATCTCGTCATAATTTACGTCACATATACACTGCGATCCATATAAACCTGAACCAAATTAATAGGCCATAACTACTGAACTAATAGTAGGACAAACGTGCGACTTTGGAAGAGTATGACACACAATTAGAAGATTACATTGCACTATTTACATAACAAAGAAAATGTTGGAAGTATCCTCCACCAGCATTTATACACGTTTTCACTTGTCTCACCATATTGTCTGAAGTTTTACGCAGAGTATCCTCGCTAATGTTACTTATTTCGGTTCGAATGCATTCCTTGAGAGCAGTAATTGTCCGCGGCCTATTTTTGTACACACTATTTTTAGATACCCCCACAAGAAAATATCCGTTGAGTTTAGGTTAGGGTGTGTGGGGAGCCACAGACTTTGCAGATGATTCGATTACTGAAGAAACTGGTTACAAGTTCCATGGTGTCATTATATGTATGGCATATTGCTCTATCTTGCTAGAAATAACCTTCTCTAAATTCGATATCATCCAGCTGCTCCATAAATGTATTTAAAATACCCATATAAACTTCAGCATCTAAAATCGTATCAAAGAAACTGGGACCAACGATCCTGGAAGCTGACACCGCGCACCATACTCCAACTTTTGCATCATGCAGTGTGGTTTCGTGGATTACTTGGAGGTTTACTGCAGCCCAATAACTGGTGTTTTGTGTGTTTATGTAGCCTTCCCGTAGTGGAGGGCATGTGTCCTCTTTAGCTGCCGAGATGCGGGCTCTGCGGACTCTTAGCACTCGTGGTACCTCTGACATTACTAGAGGAACCTCGGGTCGAACTGCCGAGCCCCTCCCGTCGGGGAGTTGTTCGAATTGGGTTGGACTCGGGGACAGTGTGTTCCCAAAACCCACAGGGAATTGGGTACCCCCGGCCAGGCTACGGCGGCCCGGAGGGGATAGAGGGTTGCCTAAGAAGTCCCGGGTACTAGCCTGCAGAGCTAGTAGAAAGTGTGCCAGATCACCAGGCGGCCTCACCGAGGTTTTCGGTAGTCTTCCCTGCGGGGTTGACATGCGTAAGTGGCGTATCCACTTCCATCCCGTCTTGACGTTGGGCTCAGCGGGGGGGGGGGGGCTTTTTAAGAAATCAGATATTGCCCTACGGAAAGAGCCCCGGAGTACCCATCGCTCCCGGGTAGAAGCAGGCCCGGGTCCTTGATCCTACGGGTCCAGGATTAATGGGAGTAGAACCTCTGCACTTAAACTGTGCATGTAGCCTGACAGATGAAACCATGCCTCATCTGTAAACTACGTTACGGAGAGAATGTCTGGACGTGGAATAAGAGTACCCTGAAACCATTGACAGTAACTGAATCGTTTATCATAACCTGCTTCTTTCATTTCTTGCGTCATATGCACTCTGTAAGGTCGCAGCTCTTTGACATGTTCCATATGAATACCCCGATTCCTGTTTCAATCCACACAAATATTTCTTTGGAGAATTCAATAGCCTTCTGCGAACATCTGTAACAGATGACGGTCTATGTTTTCCACTCTCAGTTGTCTCCAGCTTTCTTACGAGCGATAAAATTGTTGCCTTTGTCGGAACATCGCGTACTCTAAGTTCTCCTCGAAATTCCCGTTGTGTTGCACCAAGGAATTTCTTCTTCCAATATGTTTTCAAAATGTGAACATGCTTTCCTAGTGAGTACTGCATGTTGCTGCTATGACTGCAAATTTAGCACTCTCAGCTGTCAACAATTGTCAGTGTTTTCAATTCTACGAGAGCCACTGAAATCATTAAAACAAATTTCTACATTCTACGAGCTTTCAAAGGGAAATTATGGCATTTTTAAATGGTTCAGGTTTATATGGATCGCATTGTTTTTGTAGAGTAAAGTATTTACAGATTATTCACTTTTATTTATTTTAATTTCCTCTTAATCTTCCAATACGTTTTATTTTTCTGAAAAGTAAAGTTTTAAATATATTTTTAACTCCTGATAATGCAAAGAATGGACTGTCAAAGACGTCACATATCCAACATATCTTAAATTATTTGACTATTGTCTAAAGCCTAATATATTCTATACTCAGTTACTAAAAAATTAGCATCAAGGTTATATCTGAATGTTAAGCTCGAATAAATGGAACTGACAGGGAAATAAAACTTTGAAAGAAAGATTATACAGGAGGAAAGAGAGACATGATGTGCTTTATTCTTGCAGAAAAAAACTGTATAGATGATATCTCTAGAGCAACAGTGCCTTAGGCACTTTCTAATCCTAAGTACAAATTTTACATACAAAATGTACCTCTACATTCACTCTGTTGCCTATTTCTGGGAAATAAGTTTTTCAGGAGTTTTTCGTTTGTCACCCTTGCAGAATTAGACGATGTATTGAACATTATTAAAATCGAAAGTCACCAGGAAGAGATGGAATGAATGGAGAACTTATAAAATACAGCAAATTAAGATTACCACATTTAACTAATAATTGTTGGCGAAAATGTAAAATACCTGAAGCATGGTCAATAGCTCTAATTAAAAATATATTCAAAATAGGAGACCGTAAAAACTGTGGAAATTATAGAAGGAAAAGTTTAATGAACACACGCTACAAAATATATACTAAAATAATAAAAGACTGAAAACTGCTACAGAATGTCTTATAGGAGAAGAACAGAGTGGATTCCGCAAAGGCCGACCCTATTTAGATAATGTATTTGTCCTTAATCAAACAATTGAACAACGAAGGGAAAAGTATTTGGAAACACATATCGGATTCATTGACCTGGAAAAGGCTTTTGATAGAATAAATTGATAAAAAATGTGGCAAATATTAGAAATTATGGGTTACCCACGCCATACTAATGCAGTAAAAGGCATATACATAAATACAACTATAAGAATTGATACTGGGGATAGGTTAACAGAACAAATTTCTACCAATACTGACTAAGACAAGGGTGTAGCTTATCACCTACTCTTTTTAGTATATATATATATGGAAGATATTCTAAATTTATGGAAGATTTTAGTAGACCCAGGAATCAAAATAAAGTAAAATATTTATATTAATAACCTGCTGTTTGCGGATGACCAAATATTTATTCGTCGGAATGAAAATCAAATGCAAAAATCAATGTATATTCTAAATAATATAGAACAAAAGTATAATTTTAAAATATCATAAGAAAAAGCAAAAAGGAAATTATAATGTAAGATCAAAAATTATTTTAGGAAATAATATTTTAGAACAAATATCGGGCTTTAAATATTTAGGATGTAACATAAGTTTTAGAAACAATGATGATATAGAAGAAAAAGGAAACAAATGCCGAGCTTTATGTGGCACAATCCAAAGAACTTTTAAACACAGAGTGAGAAAGGATAAACAAATGAAAATGTATAAGGTAATGTCTATTCCAACTTTGCTATATGGAAGCGAAACCTGCGTACCAACACAAAAGGATTTAAATAAAATACAGACTGCAGAAATAACATTTTTAATAAGTGTTAAAGGTTGTACAATATTGGACAAAATAAGAAATGAGGATATTAGAAAGGAACTAGAAATCGAACCAATCCATGACAAAATATCAGAACGAAGGCAACAATGGCATGAACATATATTAAGAATGGAGGATGGAAGATATCCAAATGCAGTATTAAACTATAATCCAAAAGGAAGAAGAGACAGAGGATGACCCAGGAATCGCTGGAGTGATCTATGAAGCGGGAACGGGCGACATGCCCAAATCATGGAGTGAAGAAGACGTTTTTCAGGATTTTCCAGTGGCTATTTCTTCTACTTCCTTTTACATATTTTTATCTACTCTAGAAAATTTGTTGCCAACCTACGTTTCGATCTCGTACCTTCTCCCTCTGCGTAGTCTGGTGTTCAGCTCTTGCAGTGTCCTTTGGAACACGACACTGAGATAAATCGATTTGTGTTCGCCCCACTAGCTAATGTAATTACTAATAAATCAGAACATCTGCGTTGATCTACCTCGCAAAAGCACCTGACACTGAAAATATTAGTTTATTTTAACCTGTTCGCGTCCTTGGACCTGTGCCATAGGAAGTCGAGAATATTTGGTTTCCAAACCAGATATATGCTTATTCTTGTGGAGAAATTAATAACTCGTTTGTGAATGTCACATTAGGGACATTTTGGAAGTATGTACTACCTTTGAATAAATATGCTGAAAAAGTATGAAGATTATTTTGAGCAGATATATCCCTTAAGCAATTTAATTTTATTTAAGTTTATTTGCTTTGGAAGACAACCATTTCCAATTAATTAACTAATACAGTTAAAACAGCTCATAAAAATTATACTTCAATTACACTGCGCAAAACGATAATAACTTCTTAATGTTTCGAGCATTTCATGAGGCAATTCCTACTAATTTTGGGTTGAGAAAAACAATATGACAATGAAAAGTTTTTATAAGCTCTAATTTCTATGATATACACAAGGTGGAAGTGTTACATATTAACAGGTTGAGAGAAAAGGATACATTTTAATTACATGCATGCTGACAACAATGAAAGTGCATTTGATGTTTCCAACTGGTAATTACATGTTAAGGGTTCTAAATTGCTGGAAAAATACTTCGCAGATAGTCGTGTCTGAAGAGAATCATGTAGTGGCCTATTGACTTCGTCGACTTTTAGCTTGCCTCTTGTGATGGAGTTCCGCAGAATCCCTATACAAAGACCAACAGTAATCCGCAAGCATTACTTCATTCCAACGGCCCTGATATCTTTGTTCCATAACAGAAATGTCCTGATGGAATCTCTCCCCATGTTCACCACTAACAGCTCCACAGCTAGGAGGGAAAAAGTCTAGTTGGGAGTGGAGAAAATGGATCTTAAGGGACATGTTGTATCCAAGGTTACGGTATTTTTGCAGGAGCACTGTTACCAAATGCTTGTAGTTGTCATCTCTTTTGTTACCTTAAAATCCATGAGCAGCACCCTTGAATGCTTCCCAAGCTTCCTTTTCCTTCACCTCAAAAATTTGGTCAAAAGCTGGATCCTTTACAAGTTCTCTTATTTGTCGACCGACAAAAACGCCTTCCTTAACGTTTGCATCACTTAACTTTCCACAACTGGTGCCATGTTATGACAAGTGCCTCAATATTCACGGAAATTATGTAGAAAAGTAGATTAAGGTACAGGCTTTCATGTAAAAATAAAATTATTAAGATATCTATGCACGTCCTTTTTTAATTCCATGACGGTACTGACTTAAAAAACATGCCTCGTATAAAGGTGCGTAATTTCCCCTGGTGCATAGATACGATAACTGCTTTTAAAAATCTATATACTTCAGTGCAGTGCTCTGCAAAGCTAATTATGCCGCCATAAAAGTATACCATGAAGAATATACAAAATGGTAAGTCAAAGAACGCTTATTTCACGATGAACATCTGTTTTTCTGTTACAGTAGTTATATAAGCATATTGTAAACCTGTCACATAAAATAGAAATATTTCAATTCGATTTCAATTCTTTTCTAATACCTACAGTTTCCTCACAATGTAACTTTATTACAAACCAGAAATTTAGCAGAAGATGTTCTAGGAATGAAAAATAAATTAGTGTTACAATATGTACAAAGCTTTTATCCAAGTCTAAACAAGAAAATATCGAATGCATGTGTCCATTTTCTTATATTTCCTTTCTCTCTTCCCCTTAAACACTGTCTGTATTGCGAGAAGGTATGTTTCAGGCCTTTCTGTCATAACATTATTTATTGCTTCCAGATTCAGACCAGTCACTTTATAGAGTCCGGTGTCTCCCTTTTTACGAGTAACTGATCCTGTATTGTCACCCAATTATCGGAAAGCCCGACCAATGACAGCTGAGAAGGGACCAGAGGCATCCGAGCCACACCCACCCATCAATACAGTCACTAACTGAGGGGATGATTAGGGAAGTGTCACTTATCGCTGGCCGCCTCTTCCCCCCTCCACTGCCGTCTGGAACCTTCGCGGTGATTCACTGAAACTAGAGGCTTCGAGAAAACGGCGATATTCCTATAAAAAGGGCTGCAGTGAGTGAATTGAGTTAGTTCTTGGCGAGCAGCGAAGCAGCGCCGTGCTAGTGTACGGACGAGAAAACTGTGTACGTGCATCGGAAGAGTGCGTAACTGTGAGCGGCAGTGGAACTGTAACAGACGAACTGGTGAAACGTAATTGTGTGCATTACGTAATTCTGTGTAATTGGCAAGTGTTCAACTGTACGTCGGTGGAAATAAAGAACATTTTTGAGTGGTGCAATCGGACACGAACCCACAAAGTCACAGTATCTTGGAAATGTTTGATGTACCTATTGGTTTTAAAAGACATAAAGATACCAACATTAATAGACATTTAATTAAGCGTTAGAATGAAAAAGCAAATTTATGGTATACTATAAAACGTAAGACGTTTATGTTGCAAACAAAAGTATGTCGATTTGACCTTACCTGGACACTTCTAACAACGTTACGCTCCGAGGGACTTGTCTAAATGCTGAATAGCGTTGCATAAACTCATCTATGCAGCAATTTAAATTATATTTATATGTCGCACCAATTTTAATGCATGTACGAAAGTAGCATTCAACCATGAAGACGTGGTGCTCTTTGTTCACATCCAGGGAAAGCTAGTTGTGTTAGTTACCAGCACAACCACACTCGAGCACTGAAATTTGCTTTCTGTTCCGCAAAAAAATTACTGCTTCTTCGCCAGAGGGCACTATGATTTCAAGATGGACTCAACAGTCACCTATGACGTCATTCTTGCTCAATCGGAGGGCGGGAAATAACGAATAAAATGACCACCGTGGAGGGGTGGGAGTGAGTGAGTGTGTGGTGTTTTAGGGCCCGTCGACAACAAGGTCATTTGGGCCCGAAGTCAAAACTAAAACCTAAAAGCTACACAAATTAGGCTAAAAAGGTAAAATAAAATAAAAACACTCAACTATTAAAAGTACATAAAAAAAGCCCATCCCAAGACTAACAATTTAAAACCTCTCTGAAATTAACAAATATAAAATGTAAGTCAGATTTGTTTATAAAAACCGATTTCGGCAACAAACCGCAGTGCCTTAACCCCGGCCACTGGGTCGTCCCCTAAAACACCCAGCAAGTTAGTCCCCAAGCCTATTGACTGGCGAACGCGGGCGTACTGCGGGCACTCGAGTAATACGTGCCGCACGGTGAGGCGTACTGCACATGGAGCACACACACGGGCCGGTTCCCCTCTTAAAAAAGGGCATGAGTCGCTCGTGTGTGTCCAATTCTCAGCCGGGTATCACCTCGGCTCGCCGGTTATCCCTGCAGGAAGTTGGCCAGGGTTGTACGCTCTCCTTTATTGCCCGGAGTTGTGTGCCTTCCAAAGCTGTCCAGGAGTGCTGATAAGCAGATAGGAGTTGGCGACGGAAGAAACGTTGCACATCCTGGTATGGCACCGTAGTTGTTATACTCCGGGGCAAACGGCAAGCGGACTTAGCAGCCGCGTCCGCCTCCTCGTTCCCAGAAATGCCCACATGGCCTGGGGTCCAAGTAAAAACAAAATGGTATCCGCGACTAAGCATTTGCGAGATCAAGGCCTGAATTTTTAAAACGAGCGTGTGAGCTGCAATGTGCTGTTGCAAGGCCTGAAGAGCGCTTAGATAGTCAGTGTAGACGATAAAAGAGCCAGGAGCTAACTTGCAAATAAAACGGAGCAGATAGAGGATGGCATACAGTTCTGCAGAAAAAACAGAGGTGAAGTCCACAAGGCGAAATTTATGAGCCTCGCCGTTTATGACGAATGCGCAACCCTTAGTGCAACCTAACTGGGAACCATCTGTAAAGCCCGGAACATAATTAGGGTAGCGGTCCAGTAGTTCGGCAAAAGTGGGGGGGAGGAAGGGACATAAAGTATAATGGAAATATACATTGTTAGTGCATATATTACTACCATCTGCATGTCAAAAGACATTCTTTATGCATAAAATATTCATAAAGAATCTAAAACTGAGAGAAAAATATTTCATATATGTGACACCTAAATTGACCTTTAGTTTAAAATATATTCGGTTGCCAGACAAAAACAAATGCGATGATTTTGCTTTTCTTTATTCAGAAACAAGTTTAAAATTGGAATTCTACGCTTGTTGAAACTCTATAAGGCCTACCTTGTTTCCCCAAGCAATCGAAAATTGAAATTTGTTATGCATGAATTAAATGATAAGTACAGCTTATAGCAAATGGGCGTTGGTGACACCGTGTGGCGTTGATATATTTATAGCAGGCAGTAGTGGCTTTAGGGCGTTAACGCTTGATCCAGAGGAAGTGCATACACTTTGATTAATACGTCATGCTTGTTCTTTATTACAGCGTAGCTAGATCCTTCATCGAAATCATTAAGATGTCGCCAATTTCTCTATTGGAGTAAATACTTGTTAGAATATTTAAATTCCAAATAGCTATAATTATTGAGCAAAATATTGTCAGAAGTTCTGAACTAATAGTTTTGAGACATGATCTCTTGGGCAATAAGGGTTTTGCGTTATTTCTTCCCTTCTAAATGTACTTAAACAGAGCACCGCTACTGTCATTTGTTTTGCAGTTTCTCAAATGAGAAATATTGAAGGCCGAAACAAAATTTCTAATACTAAATGGCTGGATTTAAACATATACAGTGATTACACATTCACAATGAAACCAAGTGGGAATTCCTAGTGGGGAACACAAATAGTTTGACTTAATCTTCGAATGTAGAATCATTTTGTAAAAGAATAATTTTGAATAATATATAATAAGAACTGGAGCTTTCCTGGCGACGAACACGCTGGCCCTCGTAGCCACGGTTGCCACAGCGTATGTCTATAGCGTTCACCCGCGTAGAGGGTCACGGTTTCGAGTTCTGCCTTGGGCAAGGGTGTTTATGTGTATAGTGAATATGTCTGAAACTAAGGAAAATATATAAGAAATAAATGGCCGCAATGAAAAAACGGTTAAAAAAGAAAGAAAGAAAAAAGGAAAAATATACGTCTATAAAAAGTAGTTTCTTTAAAAAAATGAAAAGAAAATGCTCACTTTCTTCTCGGGCAGCAAGCCAGGTGAAAAGACGATTAGATACCGACGTTTCAGGAGTGTGCATCTCCCCCATCATCAGGATAAACATAAAACGTTATACCACAAATGAAATACTGGATATAATACAACTATAAACAAAGACAAAACACTATCAAAATTC